>PUQB01001150.1:0-42439 GCA_003024785.1 Selaginella tamariscina | reverse complement strand
ACGGACAAAGGCTCACGACGGCGAGCCACCTTAGCGTGATGATCGACTGGATCATCAGCCGAAGCCCGACTCCCCTATCAGAGCAGTTCTACTCGAACACCATCGAGAAATCGGGCAGGAGAACAGGCGGGCCCAGCCAAACCGAAGAAGGGAAATAGCCGGACACCTTGGAGTCTTCGCGGAAACATGCGAGAGAAGACTCCCCTGCGGAGCAAGCCAGGGGAAGAGGACTGTGGGGAAAGGATCGAAGGGCCTCCACCACGGTGTCCCCACCGGCAATTCCTGGAGCAGAGGCCCCACCAATCCAAGGGTGCAGAACACGAGGGAGTGTTCCGCCGGCCCCTCGTAGGCCAACGAAGTGAACAGTAAGGAAGACACAGGCAACGTGCTGAAGGGGACGTACAAATATTTCAACGCAAAGGGGCTATGGACCTCTACAGTGCATATGGAGTTGTCCAAGGCCTTGGTCAAATCCAAAAGTCCGTAGCGGTGTACAATGTTTGGATCTCCCAGGGGTTACCACAGAGCATGATGCAATAATACAGGAGCTCACGAACAACTACCGAACCGCTCAAAAGGAGGCCCAAGAGTACTCGACTAGCTTCTCAAGGGAGTCCACCTTTGGGATATTGCAGAAGCCGGGAGGAAGCAAGCAGAGGAGACGTGTCACAGTTGACCGACAGCTTGGATCAACTACAGATCAAGTATGACCACATCTAAAAGCTCCATGACCAACTAGGACGAGAGTTTGAGTAGGTCACAGCAGAGAAGGAGCGACAGGTTTTCGAGCTTGGCTCCACACTTGAGCAGTGCAAAGTAGAGCTTAGTCGAGTTCACCAGGAGCTGGCCGCGGCCAAAGAAGAGCTGCACCGAGCCACCAGCCAGCTCGAAGTCATCCTGCATCCTCCTTAGAGGGACCCACGCCCGAGTCATATGGAGCTCTGGTAACCGTCTCCCCACTGTGGAGCGCCAACCAGTCAAAGACCCATAGGACTCATCACGGACCATCAGGGAGCTAGAGGTACACACCCAGCTACAGGCCCAACTCCTCACAGCAAGGGAACAGGAGCTGCAACACTCGCGAGAACGGGCACAGGACTTGGAGGGTCAACTCAAGCAGGTTCGGAGCAACAGGCAGGGTCGAGGTAAAGCTCCGGAGGGTGATCGTGCTACGAAAAGCAACCATCACCACATTGATGACCACGCTAGCCGCAACGGAGAATGAAATTGCCATGTACCGGGAGCTCCAAGGGGTGGATATCTAGAGCACATGGCCCAAGGACGTGCAACAAATAAGTCCGGGCGTCTGGTTGACGGTGGTCAGACACTGTCAAACGGCCAGCAGGCACGGATGCCAGCACATAGATGAGCAACGGGATGAAGCGCCGGATAAGGGAGGTACCTCAGGTACGAGCTGATAGCGACCAATGTCAGGCAGCAACGTAACCAAGCGTAGCTCCGATCGTCCGGACCAACTACCCATGGTACGTAAAACAGCACGCGTGAGGGAGGCGCATAAATGTGATAGGCAGGACTCTGTCACCAAGTAGGAACGCGCCACTGTACCTAGGGTCTAGCGTTATGTAACCCACTATATAAGTAGGAAGGCGGGTAGTGGGTCGGGATCTTTTAGGAGTCAAGTCTGCATCTTATATCTTACTCCTCTGTCGGGGTTAGTTTGTACTCGAACAGGCAATATAATATATCCATATTCCTTCTATTCACCTTACAGGTGGGTGTTCCCCACTTGTCCTACTCCTGGGCTCAGTAAACATTCTCTGCCAAATCACCATAGTAGAACTCCCCCTACCCTGTACATGGACCCTTGCGGTCTGGGTAGAGCCATCTAACACCTTCCACCACTTCCAAGGTAAGGTTGGCTTGCCGGTTCGGACCCTCGGAGTTGGACGCTCTCCACAGCGTCCTGGTGACCACTGTAGCTTCCTAAGAAGCACCACATCTGGCCTGCGGAGTCCCCGACGACCAACCAACCCCTGACGATCCTGCATATGATTGTCAAAAGCAAGTGTTGTTGGGTCCTGATCGATTTCGGCTTGCGGCACTACAGGTTCATCAGGCTCCAACAGATTCAACACTTCTATAGGACATTCGTTTGTAGTTGGTTGCAGACGACTTGGCAAAGAATGTGTTCTCACACATTAGTCCTAACATCGCAAGTTCCTCTTCCTCAAGTTCCCGTACAGACTACAAGTTGTTTGCCATATAGGATAGACTCTTATACCGGGAAGGTCTCCTGTACATTCCTGTTGGTGTTTACAGGACTCGTGTGGTACAAAATTGTCTGATACCTCGGCTACAGGACATTTTGGTGTGGCCAAGACAGTTGAGTTAATAACTCGTAACTATTAGTGGCCTAGGTTGTGAAGTTTTGTGAAAAAGTTTGTACGGAGTTGTGATTACACTTACAATAGGTCGAAGATGCCTCGTCACATGCCCTCTATTCTTCTTCATCCTCTTCCTATTCCCTCTGCTCCTTGGAGATTCATTTCTATGGATTTCTTCACAAATCTTCCTCCTTCTCGTGGATTTGATGCAGTTCTTGTGGTGATTGATTTTTACCAAACAAGCTCATTTTCTACCATGTAACAAGATAGCTACAGGCCAGACAACTGCCGAGTTGGTGATCCGCAAAGTGTTCCGACATCATGGTCTTCCTGAGAGCATTGTTTCTAATCGAGGCCCACAATTCATGTCCAGATTTTGGCAAGAGCTTCTTTGGAGTTTACAAGTTAAAGCGAATCTTTCTTCAGGATATCATCTGCAAATTGATGGGCAGTCAGAAAGCATGATTTAGACCTTGGAACAATATCTTCGCTGCTTCATCAGTTACCAACAAGACAACTAGTTGGACCTTCTTCCTATGGTGGAGTTTGCTTATAACAACTCTGTTCACACATTTACAGGCCAGACACCTTTCTTCGCTTTTACAGGCTACCATTCACGTTTTGACTTTGCTTCTCCTGCTTCTCATTCTTCTGCTCCTACAGTACAGGATCGTCTCTAGCATCTTTGTCAGGTACAAGATGATCTCTGTGTTCATCTTCAGCAAGCATAGGAATGGTACAAGCGGCATCTTGATGCTCATCGTCAGCTAGCACCTGCATACAAGATTGGTGATCTCGTGTGGCTTCTTCGTCGGCATATTCGCACCAGCATGCCTTCTTCTAAGTTGGATGTTCAATGATTGGGCCCTTACAAGATTGCGGCTGAGGTCAATCCTGTAACTTTCCGACTAGATGTACCATCTACGGTGAAACTTCATCCTGTGTATAACACCTCTTTGTTGGAACCGTATCATCCTTCTTCTTTTCCTGGTCGTGCTTCTTCTCCTCCCCTCATGTAGTCATTGACGACGAACTTGAGTACAAAGTTGTAGCCATCCTTGATTCTCGTATTCATCGCTGCCAACTTCAATACTTGATGGATTGGAAAGGTTATTTGCCTATCGATCGCACTTGGGAACCTGCATCCAATTTATTCTATGCTTCTTCCAAGGTTGCTGCTTTCTATCGACGTTATCTTACTAAACCAAGTCCTAGGACTCGTAGAACTCATCCTTAGAGAGGAGGTGTTGTCACGACCCGATACATGATATATGATACATGATACATGATACATGATACGGGATACATGATATGCCTACAGGATATACCTATAGAATATGCCTACATGATATGCATACAGGATATACTTACAGGATATGCTTATATGATATACCTACAGGATAAGGGTTACCATTTTTAACTCATGACTAGATTAGCTCTTGGAGTTGTGAGCATAAAAGCTCCAACCTAATTGTTATACAATTAGTTACTATCAACATCAGTTTTTTATGATCAATCTTGTTTTGTTCTTGTCTTGCTCCTTACTTCGTGTTCTCTCCTTGTTTGTTTCTAGTTCCTGTTCTACTCTTGTCCTGCTCCTGAATCAAGCTTCCTTGTTCTTGGATCACGGTTTGACAAAAACTTTAGGGTTAGTCGTGGTTCAGGGTACCCCTTGTTGCCTAAAGGGGTGGTACTCCTAGATGAAGGTGATTCCTCAAGAGGTAAGTGACAATGCCTTAGCTCTAATCCTACTACAAGAGACTTAGCATGCTCAAGCCCTAACCCCACCAAAGAGACGTGTCCCCCACATATCCCTAAGTCTACTTGAGTCATATTTTGAGGTTTGAAGATAGTCATTTTAAGAGACTTAGAATAAGACCCTAAGTCTCATGCCTATTTGGGCATCTAAGTTAAACTCTCAAGATTATCTTGAAAAACTTAGTATTACTCACACATGGTTAATACTAGAAGGCCACTTGGCAACCACTTGTTAGCTATTTGGGTTAAAACTCTAACACTAAACAATTGAATCCCATATGAAATATGATATAAGAGTAAACAACTTAGGGTGTTTGAGTATTGCCATATGTTACTCGTTCAACGGATTGTGCTCGTGTATCAAATGCAATCATCAAACAGAAATGATTTTTATTAGTACATTTCATGGATCCCATAGGGCACAATGCCGGTAGTACCGTAGTAATAACAGACGGATTCGGCACGAACACTTCATTCGTCGGTGTTGTGAGTAAACTGTATAGCGGGATTGTAGTTCAATCGGTGAGAGTACCGCCCTGGTATTTAGGGTATGCATTGTCGTTCTTGTATGATGCTAGGATATAGTATATATAGTAAAGATTGTTACATTTGGTTATTTGACACACAAAAATTAGTTATACGTGGTAAAGTTACTTTTCTTGAGGATAAATGAGTGCATGCCACCTAATCAATGGGTTTTATATTAAAAAAACTGGTAAAACTAGTTATATGCAACGTGCTATATATAGTAGCTTTGTGAATAACTAGGCTTTGTGAATAACTAGGCTCAGGAAAAGTCATTATAAAAATAAATAAATCTTTGTGATAAACAATTAAATGAATAACTCTATGCATAACTCAGTGAATAATTCTGTGCATAACTCTATGAATAACTATTATGAACATACGGAGATATAACCTTCTTCTAATCCTTCTTGTGAGGGTGATATACAACATGAAATTTCAGTTGCACCCTCTGCTCCAAATACTCAAATCGCACCTGGGAATGCCTCAAAGCCAAGTAAGTTTCTTAACACATTTTTTGCTATAAACCACTTGTACAATCGTGGTTAAGTAGAAGTTTATCATATATATATATATATATATATATATATATATATATATATATTCCCTGCACTTGTGCGTGTTTGCTTGTGTGTGGCATGTTAGGTGATATAGATAGAAGATGTATACATACATGTTATTGAGCGTGCCACACACATATGTGAATATATACGCATGGAACATATACTCACTGTGAGTTCACAGATATATGTTAACCAGCTTCGGTTCTGTGTGTATTTTATTATGTATGCTATTAAATTTCTCATGGCATGTTAGTCATTTCTTATCTATTCAATCTCAGCATATGGGTTGTATTGGTTGTTTTAAAAAAATACATTATTTAATAAAATAGCCTAGAAACATGCATTTTGCCCACACACACATACATAAACACATGTATATACATTTGAAAAGTTTGTTAAATGAAAATCCCGGAGGAAGTTAAAATATCAATTCAGTAGATCTTGGATGCCTTTTATATTACATGTATGCAATTGCATGTACACGTTATAGAGTAATGAACACAAAGGTGCATGGTATATACATGCATGCTATCCACATGTACATATATATGCATGTACACATGCATATCCAAAACAACAACTAAATATACTCCAAACGAGTTATGTTCTTCTTTCTTTGTGCTTATTATACTTGTATATATGCTATTTTCACTTTCACCATTGTGATATGGGTATATATACATGTATATACGATCCAAATATGAATCAATTGAAATAGTTACCAAATCTTGTATTAAAATAAATAATTATTAGGTCAATTAAGCCCTAACCTAAATTAAATTAAATAATTAAAAATAATAAATAAAATTAAGATTATGAAATGTTAAGTATAACAGACATTGTTTTGAACATGGAAACCAGTTTTAAAAATGTAGTTTCTCCCAAAAGAAAATTAGGTAAGCAAAGGAAAAATAGTAATATAGGTAGCATATCAATATGTGAAAATGTAAATAAAAATTCTCTAAATAAAAAATTAAAAGTTGAAGAATTAAATTTTAGTGTTATTGGCATTCCCTAAATGTAGTGTTGCTAGATAATGTAAAAAGTTTATTACAGAACAATGCAAAATTGATTTATGTACAAGAGAGAATTGGAAATATACACTTTCAAATGTTTTGTAAAATAGAAACTTTAAGTGTTCAATTAGTTAAAGAAGTCTTAAGGCAATATCTACAATGGAAAGATGGAGCAAATACCAAGAAAATTACATTGTTGAAAAAGTTAAAGAATAAATGCATTTATTTATGGCATGGAATGATTAGATATTACATGAAAGACTGCAACAAACCACACTTCAAGTTTGTTCAGTATGTTGTATTTCCTTTATGTATTGTGTTAACATTGAAAATAATGTAAAAAAATATTATCGACAAAGATTTTGATCTATAAAACATTGAGTATATAAGTTCAATGTATCAGATTTAAAGAATTGTGTTATATATTTACAAACAACATCTTTGATTGGGTGAGACATTTCAAACTTAGATATGTGAGAAAGCAGATTAGTGTGGATTTTTATTTAGTTTTAACTTATATGATGAGTGGCATTTTTATCTTGCAACTTACTCCTTATAAAGGTAGAGGAATGGATTTAGACAGAACAATGGATGATCCTTTAAGTATTATTGAAGCTGATGTGAGAAAATATTTTTACTAGTACTTTTATAATCAGGATGTTTCGATTTCAAAAGGATAAAAAATCAAGGGTTTGAGAAAGAAAAGATGCAAGTGTTTATTAAGAAATTAAAGCTTGGAAAAAAGTTTATTTTACTTTACGATTCTTGTATATTAAACAATTCAACGTTTATAATTTTTGATAAAATTGACGAAGTTGGACCATCAAATACAAATTAAACACAAAATAAGTAAAAACATTTTTATTTGGTTTTAAAACTCAAGTCAAACTTCTAATTTTGACAAGTTATTAATTTTTAAAGTCCAGAGGGCCAAATAAAAAAGTTAAATCAATTAAATATTTTAATTACGCACGTCAATCCACGTGGCCCTAAATCTATGCCATGTCAGTTTTTCTTTTTGGCAGGGAATAATTAGGGCTCGGATCATGGTGTTTTACGAGCTCGTGCATGTTTTAGTTCCGGCCGGTGCTGCGATCTATTGCGGATACTGTTTACAAACAGGTTTGAGTCAAATTGGACACGGTCTGAATCAATTGGACACGGTCTGAATCACGGTCTGATTCAAATTGGACACGGTCTGAATCAAATTGGACACGGTCTGGATCACGGCTTGACAAATCTAACACACACCATCGAGGACTTAAAGATTTCTGATGTGTCAGTTTCAATCATCGAGACATCTCAAGGTAATTTTAAAATTTCATTTAAAATCCTTATTTAAAATGACTATTTTGATTTTTTATCATAACAAACTGTTTTGTTTTTAATCATTATAGAAATTCAGAAGAGTAATCTTGCAATTTCATCTGCAGCACAGAGTGTTGATCTGTTCTTCCGGAAGGTGAACAGTCCAGAATTTGAGTTTGGGTTTAAGAACAACAAAGACGAGACATGAAAATTAATAATTATAAATTATTAATTTTCTACACCGTATCTCACTTTTACTATGCCTTCTTTAAAAATACTCATTCCTTCGTTTTTTAATACTTTATTAGAAAACTTATTCTGGGAAGGCCAATACTCTGCTTTACACACACATCTTTTTCTAATGTTGTTTTTGCAGGTCATGTACAGAACACACACATATACTTCTATACTTTTGTTTTTGCAGATTATGTATAGACTTTATAATTAAAATCAATCAACATCTATTATAATTTATACATCAACAATTTGTTATTTTAACAATGTTTTAAGATATTTTACAGACTATTGATACATAATCAAGTATGTATCTCACTTATCTTTATGTGGGAAATATACCGCTTTATAATGTATACGGCTTTATGCATGTTAAATGTACAAGACCTTTCAAATAATTTATTTGCTACGTATAGATATTCCAATGGTTTTAATTTTCCATTAATTTATACAATGGTTCTACATTTCCATTTTATTCCCATTGTATAGATTAATTAATAATTAGAACTACATTTCGAAATTAAAATATTAATAAACACCTTAAAATCATGTAAAGATTTGCATGTTAGCTAGCATAAACAATAAAACATAGTTAAAGTTAATATTTTAACTATAATTTAAATAAGAGGCCATGTGGTGCCTCTGCTGCAAGGCCGAGGATCTTTTAGCAATGGAAGCGGTTTTTTCGAGTGCTCCTGAATGCTCCTGAAGAATTTAAACGTATATTATACAGGCACAAAAACTGTTAACTGCAGGCTCATATGAGATTGGAGAATCGGAGCAACAGAAAGCTCAGTCTGGAGCAGGAGGTACATTTCATATGAAATAATGTTAAACATATACGTACGTACATTGATATAAATATAACATATACTTACATTGATACAGATTAACTTATATGACTATATCTATCTTTGTACATGTACGTGTAACAGGTGGAAGATCTACGTATCATGAAGACTGAGCTGGAAAACAGGGGTGAGTATTTCTTGACGGAAATAGAGGCGAAGGAGATGTTATATAGAACATATGTGTGCTCCAGGTTAGTTATATATAGAACATATGTTTCTATGTAACTCACACACGTCTGGTATATGAGATACAGTAGTATTGCATATTAAAATATTATTTTGGCTGCTTTTATCACAAGCATTCGGAAATGCGTATTTATATGAGATATGCCAGACTCCCTTGAGTACAAATAGATGGCTCATATGTATAATTGACTATTGATACTCCTATACTGTATGTGTATAATATTGTGTATATATACAGGTTGCTCGTGATTATGCGGGTGAGAGCGATATGGAGCCGTCAGTGGCAATGGAGCCGCTGCACAAGCTGAAAAACAGGCTTGAACAAAACGAGGGGGCAGCACACAACTCAGGTCTCAAATGGGATAAAAACGTACGCAACCTAGTTAGCTTCTTAACACAATTTTTTGTATAAACCACTTGTACAATTCTACCATTCATCAATCGTTGTTAAGCAGAAGTTTATTGCGTATATATATTTCCTGGGTGCATGTGCGTGCGTGTGCGCATGTGTGTGTGGATGTTAGGCAACTGGATACAGGTATACTGTGTCACACACACAAATATATACTAATCCCAAGCCAGTGTGTTAATCATACATATAAGATGTTAATAAACAAGCTTCAGTTCTGTCTAATCATATTATGATGAAACACAATTGACATGTTAACCTCCTTTGGTGTTCCTAAGGCAATTTTAATATAACTCATATGCTGCATGTGAGTCCAAGGAGATTGAATAAATAAGAAATGACTAACATGGCACGGAAAACGTAATATCGTATTGTATCCCTATCACATGCTTTTACTTGTACACAAATGTATACGTTATAAATAATGAACACAAAGGATGGATGTTATTCTATATATATATATATATATATATATATATATATATATATATATTCTTTCGAAAATATGTAATTCATATTTAAAATGTTTAAAATTTTAGTTTTTTTAATTAGATCTTGGTTTATTTGTTTTTTATGAGTTTGTTTAAAATCAATTCTTAAGTTTTGTTAAAACTTATTCTTTTTTATTTTAAAAAAATTGTTGTATTCTTCTATATGTTGTTTAGTTTTATGATGAATTATTCTTTAAAATGATTGTTTTTATTGAATTGTTATATGTTTTTTAGTTTCATGTTAAATTAATAATTTTTTTGTATAAAATGATTATTTTCATTTTAATTTTTTGTTATCATATTAAATTGTTTTATTTTTAATTATTACAAGCATTTAAAAGATGTTACAAAACTTTGTAATATAAACCTTTTTAGGTTTTGTTTTTAAAATAATAAAAATAAGAAGAAAATGATGACATGTAATACATTAATAAAAATTATTAGTAAAAATTTATGTATCTTTACTTTTATTTTAATGCAACTTATTTTATTGTAGTATGCTAGTTTTGGAAAATACTTTTACCTAAACAAAATTATTATTAAATATTTTATTTTAATTTTTAAAATGAAAACTTACTTTAATAAGTTTTCAGTTTGGAAAAGAAAGATTAAAATATTAAAAATTAAATTAATAATTTCATGTAGTATTTTTGAAAATCAACATAACAAATAATAAAATGAGTTATACTAAAATGAGGTTAAAGATATGTAAATTTCTATTGGTTTATAATTTTAATATGTTATTATTTAAAGAATATATAAATAATCATGAACAAAAATTTAAATTTAATAAATATAAATTATAACAACAGTTACAATAAATTTCTTTTAAAATATATCTTATTATTTTAACAATCTACAATGTTGTTCTTTTTAATTTTTTTTATAAGTTATGGATCTATTTAATATATAAGATAAGTGTCTAATTTAGACTTTTGAGATTGAGTATATTATACATACATACATTATATATATATATATATATATATATATATAATAAAGTAAAATAGGTAAAGTATTATTATGATAAATTTATTATGAATTATTCATATAAAGTATAAACTGTGAGAGCTCGGAATATAGAAATGTGTATATCCATTAGTTCAGAAACCCTAACTTATATACAAGAGCGAGTGGTCCAGATTGAATCCAATCCGACGGCTATCAAAATCCACTACGCTAATAATAGTATGTGCACATGCAGCCGTACACGTGGATCTTACATCATCCCCTCCTCTCGGAAGGGTGTAAGTTGGTTAGGGTTCTCTTGTAGACGGGCCCGGATCTGGAGGAACATCAGGAGGAGGCACTGGTGGATCTATAGGCGGCACAACTTGTTCCCGTTGCACAAAATGCTTCAACCGTTGTACATGTACAATCTCCGGAGGATCGGGTTGAATGTCGTGCCGAACCTCATAAACCTGTGGTCCTACTTGCCGTAACACTCGATACGGTCCTTTCCATTGAGGAAGGAGACTCTTAGCTAAACCACGTACCGTAAGCTTGGGAAAACGAACCAACACCAGTTCATCAACCTTGTACTCCGCAGGAGGACGATGATGCGAGTTGTACCGTTGTTGTTGTCCTACTTGTACGCGGCCCAAGTGTTCTGCTGACTCCGCACGAACCAATGGAAGATGCTGTCAGATACCGATCCCATGACCTAGCATCAGCAGCTCGCGGTAACCGAGAGGCAAACCCAACTCCGTTGGCAACACCGGGTCATGACCATACAAAAGCTTATATGGAGAAGTACCAATGGAACTTTGAACTCCAGTGACATAAGCATATCGGAGAGACGGCAGATAACCATCCCAATCTGAATGTTGAAAGTTCACATACTTTGCGATCATCCCCTTGAAGGTTCTAACAAGCCGTTCCACTAAACCATCTGTCTGAGGATGATAAGCACTTGTGAAAGTGTGGCGTATCCCTAATCGAGATGTCAAAACATGAAATGCCTCAGCCATAAATGCGGGACCATTATCCGAGAGAATTCGCTCCGGACAAGAATGCTGAAACACGACCCGATTCAGGAGAAACTGACCAACAGCAGAAGCAGTCGCACTAGCAAGAGCACCAACTTCTACCCAACGAGTTAGGTAATCAGAAGCAATAATAACGTACTCGTTACCAGCAGTTGACCGCGGAAAAGGTCCCATCAAATCAAATGCCACCAATTCAAACGGACGAGAAACTGCAATTGACTCCAACCGTCCTTCCGAAGCACATGGGGGAGTATTGCGAGCTTGGCACCACCAAACTACGCAAACATACCGAATCACATCTCCTCGCAACTCCGGCCAATAGAAAGATCTGCGCAGCTTCTCCATCACCCGACGATGTCCCATGTGCCCGCCAAGAATAGGAGAGTCATGGTAAGCATGGAGGAAGCGTGGAATGAAGATTGAAGGTACCACCAACCGCAAAGGATCATCTGGATCAGTCCCCACAAAATAAAGAAGGTCATCCTGAAGGCGATACTGTGAATGTAAATGCCTGAAAGGCAAGTCATCAGCAAGTGATGCAGGATTCTCAAACCCATCACGAAGCCTTCGAATCCACGGCTCAACCTTTTGAGCTTCCCGAACCTCATCCAAAGACGGCAAATCTAACTCTGCATTCTGCGGACACTGAACGTCAAGCACAGCAACTGCTGATGGTACGGAATCTTCATCCAAAAAGTCCACTGAAGCTGGAACAACTGGTTCCTCTGGGGCAACAGAAGAGAGAGAAGGTGGAAGAGGAGCCCGAGAAAGAGCATCAGCATCAGCCATGGAACTCCCTGGACGATGAACAACTTCAAAGTCGTAAATTTGAAGTTTCAAGGCCCACCGAGCAGTACGCCCAATCAAATTCTTTCGCTTCAACAACGAAGTGACTGCTGCATGATCACCTTCCAACAACGTCCGCGAACCATGCAAGTAGGCATGGAGCTTCTCAAAACCCCAAACTGCTGCTAGACACTCCTTTTCAGTTGTGGAGTAATTCACCTCTGCTGGCTGCAATGTACGGCTGATGTATGCAATGGGATGTCGTTGGCCAGGAACACTTGTACTCTCCTGCATCAATACACCCCCGAGGCCGATGTCAGAAGCATCTACACGCAAGATGAAAGGACGAGTGTAATCCGGGTACGCCAAAACTGGAGGAGTCGTCAACAACTCTTTGAGATCTGCAAATGCCTGCTTGCAATCCTTAGACCAAACAAAAGAAGTCATTGACGATTTCAACAACGCGCGCAACGGTGCAGTACGATCTGAAAGATGATCCAGAAAACGACCCAGATATTGTACCTTGCCAAGAAAGCGTTGCACATCATTCACACACTTCGGCGTAGGGAACTTCAAAACTGCAACTAGTTTGTCAGGATCGACTTGCAAACCTTCACGTGAAATGCGATAACCCAGATAAGTGGTGTCCTTTGATCCAAATACACACTTAGATGGCTTCAACTTCAAACCAACTTCCCGCAGTCGATCCAAAACCTTACGTACATCACCGACATGCTCCTCCCACGTTCCATCTGAATGGATCAAAACATCATCGATGAAATCAGTCACCTCCGGCATGTCGCAAAGAACCTCATCCATCATACGCTGGAAAGTTGCTTGAGCATTGCTCAAACCGAAAGGCATCACCAGGAACTCGTACAGGCCAAATGGTGTTCGAAAAGCAGTCTTGGGAATGTCCATGTCAGCCATCGGAACTTGCCAATATCCAGATGCGAGATCTAACTTGGTGAACCAACGGCTCCGCCCCAGTCGATCCAAAAGGTCTGCAGTATGAGGAAGTGGGTACACATCTGAGACGGTTACCTCATTTAACGGGCGATAATCAATGCAGAATCGAACGCTCCCATCAGGCTTCGTCACAAGGTGAGGTTCGCACGCCCAAGGACTTCGAGACTTCCGGATAACACCCTTCTCCAACATCTCTTTGACATTCGCTCGTAAGATCTTGAGCTCCTTTGGTGATCGACGCCGAACAGGTACCTTGATTGGCCTAGCTTCTCCAGTTGGAATAGGGTGGCGTGTCGCAATCTTGGCCCCAGATGACAAGTCGAAGTTGAAAAGATCAGCATACTCCTTCTTGAGTTGATCAACAACTACAGCACGACGATCATCTGATGGATCCAAAGAAGAAAAGGAAGAGCATGAAGGGAAAATGGTTGGAAATAAGGGTGAGACAAAAGTGATGGAAGCAGAGGTGGAAGCAGATGGACGAAGTGGAATAGAAGTAAGAGGAATGGAAGAAAGACGAGGGAGAGTCAAACAAGGGGGAGACTTTTCAAAGTCACACTTGGCATGATTGCGAGTTAACCAATCCATACCAAGAATAAGGTGAAAAGCTTGACTCGGCACCACCCGCAAAGATTGAAGCTCGAGCTCACAATCATCCACACGAACAACAATGTCCACTTCATCCGCGAACAAGCATGAGTATGTCCGTTGCCGTACAGAATGAAGACTGGTTCTACCGCACGACGCAAATGAAGGCTGCAACGTGTAGCAACAGATTGAGAAACAGAGGACAAACTTGAACCTGTATCCACCAACACTGAAAGGAAAACAGGATGAGGTGTGCGATTGAAACGAGCTTGAAAAGTGAAAACCGGATGATTTGGTGCCGAGTGAACCCCTTGATGATACTCCCGAAAGAAAGATGGAGGGGTCACTAATTTATTCGCACGAGGACCCTCCTCTACTCGTGCGATTCGTCGTTTCCCGGAGATCCACCGCATCACAACCTTCCACTGCAGCAGCACCAACCGGACGTTGTTGCCGCATGGCTCCATCCGGAAATGGGGGACGCCAATCGGAAACCGTTGAAGCGCGATACGTGTGTCCAACCTCATCACATGCCCAACAACGAACTGCACGTCCACGTCCTCGTCCACAGGGCCCCACCTTGTCTGGTACACGAGCGGCAACAGCCTCAACCTCCATCGGAGCAGGTCCATCCCCAACATGAGTGGAACAAGAGCACGTGAAGGCACAAGTGGGAGAGGTGACGACTCATATCGTTGTGCCAGCCTCAAAGCATCGTCAAGAGTCACTGGAGCTAGTGCATGCACAAGCCCCACAAGGTCTTGACGAAGTGCTGGCCACAACATACCTAACTTGATGCGTTCCGACATGTTAGGTTCTGCACGCAGCAAAAGGCTTCGAAAGCGAACACCAAACTGCATCACCGACTCAGACGGCTCCTGACGAATACGATGCAACTGCTGAAAAGCATCATCACAGTCGTCCGCATGCCCAAATGCACGTTTGAAGATCTCTGGAAGAATATTCCAATCGCCACGAGTTGCAACGTCCAGACCATTGTACCACTGCAACGCCGTCCCTTGAAGACAAGTAGGAAACTCGCGCAAACACTGAGCACCGTCCCACGAATGATATGTGGCAACCACAGTGAAGTGGTCAAACCAATGGTACACATCATCTCCAGGATTTCCGCGAAAGAAATCCGGTCGGACACGGGGGTTTGCAACATGCGTAGGAGGAGTACCCTGGCCTGTGAATGCTGCCATCAACTGAGAATGATTGTTCAATTGCACACGCATGGCATCCAACAACTGCATGAGTAACTGCTCCACAGACAAGGGATTTGTCTGTTGTGGATTCATGGATGAAGAAGAGACAAAATCCACAAGAAAGGAATAGATCTAGACAATGGAAAAGCTAGACCTAAGAAGACAAAGAAAAAAGACACAAATCCGAGCACTCCGTAGGGACAATTAGAGGTGCCCTCGCCTCACCAATGTGAGAGCTCGGAATATAAAATGTGTATATCCATTAGTTCAGAAACCCTAACTATATACAAGCGAGTGGTCCAGATTGAAATCAATCCGACGGCTATCAAAATCCACTACGCTAATAATAGTATGTGCACATGCAGCCGTACACGTGGATCTTACATCAGTATAAACTATATATAATATGGAAAAAGTTTTAAATTGCTTTTCGTTGTGCCTCCATCGTACATTTTATTTTATGTTTTGGTTAAAAGGTATTCATTTCCACGTAGATGCACACATACAACAAAATACACATGCACACACATATCACATTTTACAATGATGCTTATTACAAGTTTTATATAATATAAACTGAGATATCAAATATTATATTTTATTATGAATTTCACTTCTTTATGTATATATATATGTATAGTTTTTCCCAAAGCTCCGAAAGTCCAGACAATTAAAAGATTTTATATCGTATATCCCATTGTGTTTATTTCAAAAAATTTAAATATAAATAATGAATTTTTTTATAATTTTATCAATGATAAATAGAATTCATGCATGCCTAGTCTCCTGCATTTGATTAATAACGTGCACTATATGTAGTAATCTATAATTATAAATGATAATTTAAATCAGTCTATGTAAAGGGATTATGTACATGTAAGATATAATATTGTGTGTGACCTTTACACAAAATGTGTGTGTGCGCGTGGGTAAGAAATAATTAACAAGTTAATACTAATATATTTAAATAGTAACTATAAAGAAAATGATTTCAACATTTAGTCTCAATTTTACAATGGCAAACCTGAATATATATATATATATATTATATATATTATATAAGGTGCTACATATAATACATGCGTATTGAGTAGTTCCACAATATTTACAATTTCTGTGTACATTCATATCATATTACGCTCTCAAAATATTGGAGTTTATATATATTAGTTTAAATTAAATTTATATGTATTAACACTGTCACACTTCAAAGCAAAATGATTCACTATTTAAATTTAATTTTAATATATATGTATATACTTTATTATATATGTACGTATATAGACCATTTGAAATTAATATAAATATGTTGTTATTAAATAATATATAAATACAAATACACCTTTATAAATGTATATTATATATAATTCAAATTACATGTGAAACATGTGACTTACAAAACGTATTTAAACTAAGAGACCCTAAACCGTAAACTTTGTATATCGATCTTTTTGTGAAGTGAGTTCAATAATAATGCAGACGTGCAATCATATAAATTAATATGTCTATTTGACACATTAACATAAATATTGATAATACCTAAACTTTGATATAGTATAAACTATCCGACAATCTTGTTATATTTCTAATAAGTAAAAGTCAATAGCTATGATAAATAATTTTATATAACCAAACTCTTAATATATGAGTGTTTCATTATATATGTATATACACCCGTACGTGCAGCACACACACAGTGATTACCGCTGCTTTCACGTGGATTCATGAACTCTCAAGAATGCGGATCGAACAGTGTCATTATCCAGTTCGAGTGCCTTGAAGTTTGTGACTCCCACCGTGTCCTAAAAATGTTTCTTCTTATACGTTCCAGGTGGGTAAGGCAAAGCCATATAGCCACATGATGAAACTGGATCTACCGATCTGGAAGAATCACTGCGATATTCAAATCAACGTTGTAATTAAAATGAGAATGTTTATAATTCTATTTTTTTTAATAATAATAATTATAATTATTTTTTAATATAAAAATTAATTTTTAGAATAATATATATTTAAAAAAGAATTCTTTAAAATGTATGTTAAAATATTAATAATTAATACATAAGTATTAATTAATTTATTTTTTTTAATATTCTTATTTTCATATATATTTCCATTTTAATTACAACGTTAATTCAACTCTGCACGTTCTATACCTGCTTCCACAGGACGTTTAATAAAGATATAGGATTACTGCACATGTGAACAGAAAATTAATCATAATTTAATATTAAAAAATTATTAAATCAGTGATCGTTAACTTTATTTTAATATAATTATAATTTATAATTACATAAGAATAGAGTCAATTGTTACTGTCATGTCACAATAATTTATAACATCAAAAATGACTAAGTCAAAGATTACAAAAGTCAAATCTCCACCGACACTTACACAGGTAATATAGGAGCGGTGTTGAAACTAACACACAGGTAGAACACATTTTCTCTTGTAATGTAAATGCTGAAAAAATCCTAACAAAAGGTGTCAGGAGCTGTGATAGTGTTTGCGATTTTCAACTGCTAGGTGGGTACCATAGCATGATGAAACTGGCACGTTCTATACCTCGGATCCATTGCATATAACGTGATACTTGGATTGATTTGATTTTTGTAATCTCCACCAGAACTTAGGGATAATGTAGGAGTGAGGCTGAGACTAAACACACAAGTAGAAACAATTTCTCTTGCTGAGAAAAATATGGCAGATCCGGGGTTTATAGGGGCTGTGATTTCTGAACTGCTACGTGCGGCCATAGTCGAGGTGAAGAAAGTTATTCTCTTCAAGAAGCATTGCAGAGACCTTGTCGAAATGCTACAGAAACTCCAACCTACTGTTGACGATATCTCCAGGAGAACTACTTGCAGTAGTGCTGTAAAATCGTGGTTGGAGAGGGTCCAAGACTGCTTGGAAGAGGCAAATTCCATTATCTCAGAGTGTACCGTCCACTCCTCAAATCCTATTTTCAGGTGAGTGATGCTCAGTGTGATCTGAATTGCAATCGAAAAACAACACAGTGAATTGTATTTAAGGACAAATTATATGATAATTAGTGAGAGCAATTCGTCAGTGCACATAAATCAATCTAAATGACACATTTACCTAATAAAACTGATTCATATACATGCCTGCAGGCATCGAATCTCCTCTAGAATATTGAAACTCATGCAGAAAATCAAAGAGGAAGCAAACTTTGTGATTGTGGATGTGACCACTCTTTTGGAGGAGAAGATCGAGTCACTACATACCGAGGTGAAGTACTTAGCATTAGCCAGCTAAGACATCCAGTTGCACACAGTCAGAGAGCTACAGTAAAGAACGTGCAGCCTTTATTATATCCTCAGAAGCAACTAAGCACTCGGAGAACGACCTTTCTCTCCAAAGTAATGGAGATATGAATACAACCACTGAGCTACAACCGATACCAAATCTGGTATTTGGAATAGAAGACATGGCAAGCGAGCTAGAACAGCTGCTCCAAGACGAGGGAGTCCCATATGTCGGTGGTGGGGGAAAGGTGGTGCAGGTAAAACCTTACTGACACAAACTGCAAACAACAGCCGGGAACTGCAGGCTCACTTCAGTGGGGGAATAGTTTGGGTGACAGTCGGTCGGAATCCAAACATTGGCAAACTACAAAGTGATCTGTGTCAACGAATAGCACGGGGTGGACGAAATGTAGGGTCCAGTGATATGAAAACCAAGCTTTATAACCTCCTTCGCGACAAGAAATTACTGCTCATCCTCGACGATGTATGGAGTCCACCAGTCTTAGATGAATTCAATGTAGTGGATGGGAAAGCTGGTGGCAAGATTCTTGTTACCACACGAAACAGGCCAGTTTTAGACAAATTACCTGTAAGTATGCAAATTATAAACCCTAACGCATTAGAAACCTCACAAATGATATATAGATAGAGAGAGGGGGGTAATTAACATTACCATATGCAGTTTAAGGTGCTGGAGGTGAAAATGCTGACACCGGAGAATAGTTGGAAGCTTTTATGCAGCTATGCATTTCCTGGAGAAGAGCTTGAACATCTGGATGATAGGGTTCCACCGGGTATGGCAGAGTTAGTGAAGGAGGTCGTTTCAGAATGTAAAGGGCTTCCTTTAGCCCTTAAAGTGATCGGGTCAACCATGGCTGGGCAAAGGCAGGTGGAACAATGGAAATCCGCTCTGAAAAAGCTGAAGAGATCTCAGGTTCTGGAGGAGGATCATGAGAAGCAGGTTTATAAGAGACTTCAATTGAGCTACGATGAGCTGCTTGTTATGGACAGGGCAAGGGGAACGACGCTTCAGGAGTGCTTTCTTTACTTTGCTGCCTTCAAAGAAGATGCAACTGTACAAGTAGATAGCCTGATTAAGTATTGGGTTGGTGAAAACCTGATAAATATAAAGAGGACCAAGATGATGATGAGGATCCAGAAGTGGAAGCCTATTATATTCTTGGCCAACTCATTGGACGCTCCTTGATAGATTTGGAGACAGCATGGTCAGACAGTCACAACACAAAGCTTCTTGCTTGCAAGATACACGATGTGCTTCGGGACCTTGCAATCTACATACTGGAACACAGGCAGGAAATCCAGGATATGAAGTGTTTGTTCCGAGCTGGCAACGGCCTACACCAATTCCCAAGAGAATGGGTTGCAAACAGAAACTTGAAAGCTCAGAAACTCTCCTTGTTGGCAAACGATTTGAAGGAACTCCCCAGATTCGAGCACCAGCCTTGAGAGTAAGTAAGCTCTTGTCATTTTCTCTTAACACTAATTGGTTTCTTTTCCAAAGGTATTGCTGCTCAACGAGAATAGTGAGTTGACTATTAGAGCAGGGTTTCTGAAAAGTTTCAAGAACCTCCAAGTGTTAGACTTAAGCAGGACTGGCATTCAAAACTTCCAAAGGACATTTCTAAACTCAAGAAGTTAGCGGTACTTGATCTCAGTTACTGTTCCAGGTTGAAGCATGTCCCCAAGTCGATAGGCAAATTGAACAAGCTAGAGCATTTCACCATGCAAAACTGTGGATCGGTCACAGACTTTCCATCGGAACAAATGTCGAGGCTTGTCACCTTGCGCTACCTAAACACTAGAGGCTGTGGTGATATATGGCTGCAGGAAAATCAAGTTTTTTGTTCAAGAAGAAGAATTTCACCTGGCCTAGTGCACCTAAGTGGTTTGACAAGGCTCACCAGGTTATGGATAGGAAGTCCTACAATACAATATCTTCCTAACACAATGTCCAGATTAAATAAGCTTCGACAACTCAGCCTCTACTTTCAAGAGCTTAAGGAAGTTCCAGATGAGCTCCGGTCCTTAACTGCTCTGGAAATACTTGACTTGAACACTTGCAGGTCTTTAGTCAAGTTACCGACTTGGTTAGCAGCATCTTATGCCAGCTTAACGATCTTGGACATGCGCGGATGTGGATCTCTATCGGAGTTGCCTCCCGGCCTTGAGAAGTTACGGTTTCTTGAAAAGCTCGACTTGAGCACATGCTTCCTTTTGAAGACGCTACCGCATGAATATGGGGGAGCACAAGCTTTTCCTTCCTTGCAGGAGCTCTGGCTAATGGGATGTCATCAGATAGAGCTATTCCCGGAGCTGCATGATGGAGCTTTCAAACGGTTAACGTTACTAAGCTTGGTTGACTGTAAGATGGTCAAGCAACTCCCCATACGTTTGAGGTGTTACACAGCATTGTCAACTTGAAGTTGAACACGTCAGGTTTGAAGGAGCTTCCAAGGGATGAAGTGATTACATCGCTATTAAATCTCGAGGTTCTGTCCTTGAATGGTACGCAGATTTCTAACATGCCTTCAGGTATAGGGGCACTGCCTCGTCTCAAGAAATTGTTCCTAAGTGATTGCAACTGTCTTCAAGCATTGCCAGAAGTGACTGGAGTTCAACAGTATTTCACCAGTTTGGAGGAGATAGACCTTAGTCGCAGTGACATCCGACAAGTGCCTATCGAGCTTGCTGCTGCACCGCAACTTAGGAAGATCAGTTTACAAGCTGCAATCAATCTGTATATGACCAGCAAGAACTCCTTTCTTGCTTGCAGAAGAGGAGAGTTCAAGTTGTTGGATGGCCCCTTCCTTAGTGTTTAAGTTTGTGTTTCATAGAAATAATGAGTGACATTAAAAATAAAAATGTATGATGCGTGTGAGACACATCAAAAAAGAATTTCAAAACCATTTTCTTATATTGTAATAAAAGAATTATAGGAGAAAAAACAAATTTTTGTTTTAAAAGGTATCACATTAATAATAGAGATTCAATCGAGTTTAAAACATGAGTTGAACTTAAGTCAATGAGTTCAAATGAATTGTCAAAGATAGACGAACATAACAGTTCGTGACAAACTAGCAAAGGTTCGCTGCAAACCACAAAGTCAGCACCGGACAACAATGGCAGTCAAAGATAGTCAATGAATATTCAATGATAGTAAATGACATTTCAACACTGATCAATGGAAGTACGTATGTTTCAATGCTAATCAATGTACAAGTCAACTCTGTCAACTTGACAATCATCGAAGGTCATGTTTGAGGTTTCACCATGAACAAAAACGCTATTGTTGTGTCTATTCATGAGTGCCACCGTGGGTATTCAAAATATTCCTCATGCAGATTTACAATGCATGAATGCAACTTTGCACCAAGGGTGTCTATTCTATTCATAGTGAGTCCCTAGGATTGACTTAATTTTGGGGTTGCCTTAATTTTTCATGTTAAGGTAAGTTAAACTTACTAAGTATTTACGTATTGGAATGAAATTTGGTGCTAGTCCACTTTATAAACAAGAAAATAAGAGAAGAGTCACATATATTAAGTAAAATATGTAATAAGAGTTTTTAGGTTTATTACTAACCTCATTATTTTTATATTGGTGCAAGCTTTAACTTGTGTTATTAAGACATAACTACCCGTTGTTATGTTGCCTCAATGTCTTCAACCTCCTCCTCCACGTCAAATTAAAAGTAGCATTCACAACTAAACAGGATATATCCGTGTCCTTGTTCAATTGTGGATGTGAGTGTGAAATCTTGGTTAACATATTTTTTTTACCAAAGTTTTAAAGGGTTTTTACATAGGGATTCTATATTATTAAATATATTGTTTATGAAATTATATAGAGGGGTTATGTATTATTTCTATAATAATTTCATATGGAAATATAGTAAGAATATGAAATTATTAATTATATTTGTATGTTTATATATATGTATTTATATATCATAACTTAAAATGAAAGTATTATTAATAACTTTTTGATATTATATGATTAATATTTTTTACATATGTGTATTATTAAAGCTTCAAATGATAAATTACACTAATATTAAACATAAGTCATTCAATTTTTACTATTAACCTTTCTTAAAATGAACAATAAAATATATACAATTAAAATGAAATATACTACATCAATTTTAAATTTCACTTTCGAAACTTATGTGTGAAACTTACGATTGAGAAAGAAAAACTATGTGGGAAAGTTAAATAAAATTCTCAAATTAGTGCCTTGGACATATCACAATTTATATGATAATTTAGTGAATTATTATAGAAAAGATAAATTCATAAGGGATTACCCTTAAAATTTTCAAAATCCACATAAATTTAAAAAATAAGTATGATTAAATATGATTAAATAAATTATGAAATTTGCATTCGAAAATAAAATTAAGATTTGAGTTTTTAATTTAAATGATTAAGTTTAATATTTCAAATAGAAGCTAATATTGGCTTAATTTTATATTTTTAAAATATTTTATATGGGCTATTAAATTATAAAAGCAAAACCTAATTAAATATTTAATATAAATAATTACAAGTTCAATTTTAAGTTTTAAAATGTGAAAATATTATTTCAATATTTTACATGGGCTAACAATGATTAATTAAATTATTAAACTTACATTATAAAATCAGCATAATTTATATTTAAAACTCAAATTTTAAATATTTAATCTAAATAAGTAAATTAATGTGAAATGAGTATAACATATAGTAACGCACATGTGCAATCGCAGCAAGAGCACTGTTTGATGCATCAACATAAATATACGTACACATATATGTGCTATGTATACAAATATTATTAAATTGACTCTTGTTTAATGTAATTATCAAACTGACCCTCTAATTTTATATAATTATTAAATTGATCTTGAATCATTAATTAACTTAATAATACACACATAATGCAATATTATATTTTAACATTAAATAATATATTTATTATTTGTATTATATATTTAGTGTTAAACGCATGTGTGTTTGATTAAAAGTAAATTTGACTCAAGGCCAATTTGATAATTAATAAACTAATGGGTCAGTTTGATAATTTTATAAAACTAGAGGGTCAATTTGATAATTATATAAAGTTACAAATAAAACGTGTTTTAAAGTACATAATATATGTATATGTGTATGCCTTATATATATATATATATATAATGTTACGGAAAACTCCTTAGGATTTGAGAAAGAACAACTTGTTTCACAACTGAGATCTTGTGAGGACCTCGCTCATGGCAGAAGAATACACACTCTCATCTCAAGCAGCCCACATTGTCATGACAAATACCTGTCAAATTTCCTCATTCACATGTACGGCAACTGCGGAAGCCCGTCCGATGCACGGGCAGTCTTCGACAAAGTACTGCAACCCAATGTGTTCTCCTGGAACATGATAATACAGGCATATGCCCGTAATGGGCATCTGGAAATGGCTCGAGAACTGTTTCAAAGGGCTCCAAAGTGGGATGTTCAAACATGGAACTCTATGGTGGCAGTGTATGCCCAGGAAGGGCATTTGCAGGAAGCCGAGGTTTTGTTTAATCAAATGCATGAGAGAAACTTAGTATCATGGAACTCACTGCTTAATGCATATGTACAGAACGGGGAAGTCGAGAAAGCAAGAGATGTTTTTGAAACTATGCCCGAGTATAACGAAATCTCTTTGAACACCATGATGACTGCATATGCCCAGAAGGGGCATATGCAAGAGGCAGAGCATTTGTTCCGGAACATGAATATTCAGAGCTCGGTCTCACTGAATATACTGATCACCGGATACGCTGATATAGGCAGCTTAACGAAGTCTAAAATGATCTTTGATAGCATGACATTTCCAAACATTGTTTCATGGAACTCGATGGTTACTGCATATGCCCAGAACGGGCATTTACGGGACGCGTTTAAGCTGTTTAGAGAAATGCCTACCCGGGACTGCTTAACGTGGACAGTCATGTTACAAGGCTTTGCACAGTATGAGGACTGGGAAGGTGTGGGATATCTCGTCTACATGATGCCCAAAGAGGACGTTACCTTGTGGAATGTGATACTACATGCATATGCCCAATACGGGCATGTTGATAAGTTATGGAGTGTGTTTCATAGCATGCCAGAGTGGAGCATACCATCGTGGAACTCCATCGTTATAGCGTATAGTAACACTGGGGAAGCTCATTTGGCTAAGGAAATCTTTCTGAAAATGCCCAAGCGGGACATTGTATCGTGGGCATCTTTGTTAGCGGCATATGCCCATGTAGGGGATATAGAGGAAGCCGAGCGTGTGTTTGCACGTATGCCTGAGCATAATGTTCTTTGTTGGAATGCCTTGCTACAAGCTTACGCTTACCACGGTTGCGTTCAGGAAGCTGAAGGGGTTTTTATGTCTATGTGCTGCAGGGATATAGTGTCGTTTACCTCGATGATTCAGGCATATATGCAAGCAGGTGACTTAGATGGAGCGATTGAGATATTCAAGAGAATGCCGCAGAGGGATATCGTTTCGTCCACACTTATGATCACTGTGTATGCTGAGAAAGACTTACAGTTAGCGAGGGAGCTTTTCGAGCAAATGCCAAAGAGGAACATCGTTACCTGGACAGCGATGGTGCAAGCGTATGCTGCTAAGGGGCATGTGGAGGAGGCCAAGAGTATGATGAACAAGCTCCCAAGGTGGGGGGCTTCACTGTGTAACGCTCTCATGCAAGCATATGCTCAAACTGGGGATATTCATCTAGCCAGGGAGGTTTTCGATAGCATGCCGAGCAAGGACATTATTACATGGACGAGTATGGTATTCTTACATGCACAGAACATGGAACTCGAAGAAGCCGAGGACTTGTTTTATAAGATGCCGGAGAGGACACAGCTTCGTGGAACACATTGTTATCGGCATACTCTCGAAACGGGAAGATAGAGAGCTTGTGTAATACATTCGAGGAGCTTCCTGAGAGAGATATCATATCTTGGAACATAGTCATCTCCGCGAATGCACACTCTGGAGATGGAGCTGAAACAATTGAGCTGTTTAAGAGCGTCCAACTGGAAGGTTTAGACATTAATTACTTCTCGTTTACAAGTGTTTAGTTGCCTGTAGACACCTCGGTTTGCTTGAGCAAGGATGGAGGTACTTTACCTCTATGCAATATGACTATGGTTTAGTTGCGTACAGTGAACATTATAGTTCTATAGTTGATATACTCGGACGCGCCGGGGAGATTTCAAAGGCTGAGGATCTCATTAAGAACATGCCTTACGAGCCTGTTGTATATGCGTGGGGAAGTGTTCTTGGAGCTTCTGGGATTCATGGGGATTTGAGGGGCGCAAGTCGAGCTGCAGCTGAGATTTCTTTCTCTGAGCCTCTCAATGCTGTCCCGTTCCTTGTCATGAAAACTCTAATCTAGATGTATATAAGATATAAACACTGCAGTATCATTAACTTACCTATAAACAGAGGGTGGTAATGATAGAGCCAACCGCGGTAGAGAAGGTAAGAAGCAGGAATATCACATGCAGTAGCCATCTCTTAACAAACTTGGCATGGTAAGAAGTGGGAGGCTCCTGGTAAGGGACCTCAAACTCGCAGTCCATAACTGTGACCACGGTTGCCCGTAAACTCCTTAACCTGCTTAGTTTAGCTGCAGCTAAACCGAGTGTTAGTTTGTGACAGTGTCTCTGGAACTTGAGCCCGTTGATACACCTCAGTGTTTGTGCAATGGAGATGTATAAGATCATATGCCCTGTAAATAAGATGTGTATATACATATATGAATGTGTGTGTATATACGTACACACCCAAGAGACATAGCAAGATGGGAGACCAGGAATGCCAGCAGTTGAGGCGTGTGTTGTTTAGAATGCCAGTGAGTAGAATGGAAAGGAATATGAAGAAGTAGCTGATGAGCTTCCATATCTGCTTCTTCTGAGAGTCTATGGCCTTCTTCTTCTCCACTGTCTTCTGGAAATGGAACTGTACAATGGACTGCAGTGACTCAATTGCGGCCTCTAGAGTGGAGGATTTTAATTCAACTGTTAAGCCATTCTCTGGCGATGAAGAAACATCTAGTCCATCGGTATTTAGAGCATCCATATGTATAGAGAGTCCGAGCTTCCATGGATCACTATGCAGTGTTTTTTCTTAATTATAATTTGTAATGTATAATATTAAGATTGGAGAAAACATATGAATTAATTATACTGACGGGTCATTTCTGCAGTGAATGATGGGGAGCACTTGAGGTGACATTATGGGAATCTGTGTGTGTGTGTGCGTGTGTGCGTGTGTGCGTGCGTGTGAGTGTGTTAAAGTCTGACCACACATGGAGCTTGCCTTGACTGAGTGAGACTATGTTTCTGTTCAGATAGTAGTGCCATATGGAATCCAGCTAGACACGACAGCGAATATGAAGAAACGTGCAAATTGCCAATATAATAATTATAAATGTTTAATTAAAATTAAAAGAAATTTAAACCATCCAAAACGAATGTATTTAATATTTACTCGGTATAATTTTAAAAAGAATAAAATTTATTAAAATCGATTTAATAATGTTGTATGATAACAGTGAACGTCTCAATCTGGCCTCCGGTTATTTATATTGATTTCATGCATTTGATTTTATGCTGATTATTAAATTATATATTGATTTTATGTTATATTTATATGTTTTAAACATATTACATCATGGAAGGATTATTATTTGTTATGATTAGTATTTTTTATAATCTTATAATTAATGTTCTTAAATCGAAGTAAAATTTAAACCATTAACATATCATCGGAACTTAAAACGTGGTTTGAAATTTTAGGGTTTAGGGTTTAGGGTTTTTACACTGTGCCCTAAAACAGGGAACTAGGGCTGGATATGGCGGCAGAATCGGCAGGAAGTTCGAGCTGCAGAAGGAGAGCGAGCTGCGTGTGGAGGTAGGCGCCGATGCAGGTCTCAAAATGCAGCTCATCGCCGGAACTGCTGAGATTTTTGGTACAGAACTCCCGCCGCAGTATTGGCTCAATTTCAATCCTTCACAGAAGTTCGCAGTAAGTGTTCATACACCAGCATTATATATGCATACACTCACACACACAAAACAGATCATATAACCGAGCGTGCAGCTCATTGATGTAATGTAGTAATTCAATGTTTGCTTTGAATCGATTGTTAATGTATATAATCACCATTATATATATTGTATACACACACGGAGGAGAGTTCATTTCTTGTCTTATATCAAACCAGTGTTGATATCTTCTTATCAGTTATATTTAGATGACATGTACTTTATTTCCCTTTTTTTTCTTTTCCTAGGTTTTTACCTGGACTGGTGCGGTTCTGGAACTGGAAGGCGAGTCCGAAGTAGCTTATGTTGCTGATGAGGTCTTTCTCTCTCCCTCCCTCTACCTCTCCCCCCCCTCTCTCTCTCACACACACACACACTGATTATTTGCTTTTCTTGTTACTAGACACCAATGGTGAGCTATGTCAACGTTCATGCGATACTTGACAATAGGCGTCGAAGAGCACGTGAAGCAGCAGTTGCTCTGCCAAATGATCCTGACGAGACTCCGAATCCTCATACACAGGTTATACTCTATACATATATACTGCTATATATTACATTACACTATTGTACTAGTATATATATGGGTGTGTGATGTTGTGTATATTTACGTTCATGTATGTAGACAACACACACACACATATAAATTGTTTACGCTTTCAGGGGCCGAGGGTGATGGTGGTTGGTCCAACAGACTCCGGAAAGAGCAGCTTAACGAAGATGCTTCTGGGGTGGGCAGCAAGGCAGCAATGGAAACCAACGTTTGTTGACCTTGATATTGGACAAGGCTCCATCACAATTCCAGGTGCTATTGCAGCAACTCCCATGCAAAACCCCGTTGATCCCATCGAAGGCATCACGTTTGACGTTCCTCTAGTATATTTCTATGGTCACACGAGCCCCAGGTATGTATACATACATATTTGTATATTTATATATATGCAGTGTGCATTCTCTTATACGTATTCATAGATTTGTATCTATGTATTCACTATATGATAAACTCGTATATACTAGTATTAATGCTGGTTTTTTTCAGTATGAACGTGGATCTGTACAAGACGTTAGTCAAAGAGCTGGCCCATCAAGTGGACTTACAGTTTGCCTCATGCATAGAGACCCGGTCATCAGGGATGGTTATTAACACAATGGGCTGGGTCGACGGCGTCGGCTACGAGGTTAGTATAGATGCACCTTTTTATATACATATATATACATCACGCACGCAGTTCCTGTGAAACTAACTTAATCTTGTTTTTTTATTCTCCAGCTACTGCTGCAAGCAATTGAAGTATTCAATGCAAATGTCATATTGGTCTTGGGACAGGTCTATATATATATATATATATATATATATATATATATAGACACACACACACACACAATTGCAGATATTTAATGGGTCTTCTTCGCAGGAGAAAGTATATAGCATGCTGCACGATCATCTCAGATTAAAGCCTGGTGTAGATGTCGTCAAGCTTCACAAATCTGGAGGTGTCGTAGCTCGCAGCTCCAAGTACAGGCAAAGGAGTCGCTTTGCTCGGACACGGGTATGTTACATATGAATTATCTAAACATATCATACATAACCTACGAATCAAGGTGTCACATGATACTGCTTTTGCAGGATTACTTCTATGGTCGATTAAATGAACTATCACCACATGCCTCGGTTGCAAACTTTAGTGACGTGCAAATATTTAGGATTGGTGGGGGGCCTCAAGCTCCACGTTCCGCATTACCAATTGGTGCGGAACCTACAGCGGATCCTACACGGGTTCTCCCTGTTACCATTAACAAGGACTTAGTTCATGCCGTCCTCGGTGTTTCACATGCTAAAGAACCAGAACAACTGCTCACAAGGTCCGTATTATGTGTACAGACATATGCTCTATACGTATAGCATGTATATATTTATACAGACAATGCATATATTATTTAAATGGTGGTATGTTCTATTTTGTTTATTGATATTTTGCTTGGTTTTACAGCAATGTAGCGGGATTTGTATACGTGACAGAGGTAGACCTGACCAGGTAAACTAATAACCCATCTCTCTCTCTCTCTCTCTCTCTCTCTCTCTCTCTCTCTTCGTGTGTGTGCGAATATAATTGTACAAATATATGGAAGAGCAGTGTTTAATTCTCTCTCTCTCTCACACACACAAACATACAAAATATATAAATAGATCACTAATTCATCATTTTCACAGAAAGAAAATTACATATGTTGCACCATGCCCTGGTCCTCTCCCAACGAATATACTCATTGCGGGCACCTTGCTGTGGTAGAATAGAAAAGTTTACAGGAGGTAAATGTGTAAATTCACTATAGCAAAGTTTAGATTTTTTATTTTTTTTAAAAGTATTAAATAGTCAAACAATCATTAATATACTTGACCAACCAAACATTACACGTCAGCTTTACACCCATAAAAATTGCATGATGAAGTTTTCTATTATATTGTAGTGTGTGTTTGTTCGATTAAAACTTAATATATGCACTTTTTCAACTTAGCACTTTCGATATTACTCATTTTTAAATAGAATTTGTACGAACGAATGTTTATTAAGTCAATGTATGCTTTTGACCTTGAGTTTGATTTGTGTGTGTGCGTGTGCGTGCGTGCGTGTTTGGACCATTTCTCGTGTTACATATGCAACTAAACTGTTAGAATACTCTTTCTTGCCCTTTCAAGAAAGAAAATGGTAAAGAGGATAGATTGGAAACGCTTGTTTGTTATAGTCTTATGGGAAGGAGGCTCAAGCTACGATGCGTGGCTAAACATTGCGTCGACCAGGGTATCTATGTGTATATGTGTACGCGTGCGTATGTATATATATATATATACATAGTGTTTAATTTCGTTTGTTTTTACCTGCAGGTTGTTCAGATACTTCTTGTTCTACCACATTCATGGTCACAAGCAGGACTTCCTTCCACAATTGTCTCGCATTTCGCGTTCCTCTTCATGGGATATTGGACTGGTTTAATTATTCACATTTTATACATGAAGTATAGAGAGGCACATTTGCACTCTGATAATCGCAATATCCAGGTACTACGCTCACTCTCTCACTCTTTGATTATGTTATTAATCTTGTTTTAGTATTTAAGTACATTATTGATCTTGTTTTTGAAGCTTCATGAGGTGCTGGGTGCCTTGATGGGCAAATGGTGGAGAATAGCATCACTGGTATTCAATGTCTTGAATCTCTTCTTTGTTTGCACGCTTGAGGTTTTCGCCTGTAGCAAGTGAGTGTGTGTGTGGTAAGAGAGAGAGAGAGAGAGAGTCCACACACGCCTGATGGTTTGATTTCAGTGTAGCATATCTTATTAATGAGAATCTACCAAAGAGAACATGGACCTTGATAATAGGAGCACTCTGTTTTCAAGTATACTCGTACCGTCAGCACAAAACTATAGAGCATGGTCATTTATCGGAGTTATCTCAACTGTATATTTCATGTTACCTAGCTATTGCTGCAGGAGTTCATAAACAAGTAAGTCTTTATGTAATTTAATTACTTATTATTACTTAGTTTATGTTAAATGAAGGTTTTACATGTGAGAAGGCCTCTTGCTCCTCCAAGCTCTCGAGAGTACTTCACAGCTCTTAGTCTTTCATGGACTGGGGACTGAGTTAATACCAGTGTAAGTTTATATGTTATTTATATTTAACACTGTTGTTTACTTATAATTTTAATATTTATATAATACTAAATACTAATTACTCATATTTATAGGGAATTATGGATGCTATGTGGAAACCGAAGAGGTTTAAAACTCCTTGGTTGTACGGGACACTATACGTGGTTTTAGTAAGTTACCAAGTGCCACTATGGTGTTTTGGAGGTTTGGAGATGAAACACTCACTCATATATATGCATTAAGTTTACTACCAAGTTCAAAGTTTAGAGACGCTGCAGCATTCTTTTACTTTTACACCAGGTTAGTAATATAATTTAATGTAATTAACTACATTATTTAAGGCTTATTTCTTTTGTAGTACATAGTTACTGGGATATTGGCCCTCCCAGTGTACCTTATATGCGAGAAGTTATGTGGGGTGCATTCTGCGAGTTTCATCAAGAGAACACTAGTGAGGGTACCAGTTTTTATATTAATTTGGCTAACTGCTTTAGCGTTCCCATTTGTTCATTTTCTACTCCCATAGCGATATTTGGTGTTTGGTCGTTTATATACTTCCTTGCTCTGCATATATTGGTGTATTTTGGAAACAAGGTCAATCGACTTCAAACCATGTAAGTGTGTGTGTGTGTGTGTGTACGCATGTGTATGTGTATGTGACTTATGGTTAACAGGAGGATAGCCTTTCTCTAGATTAAGCTGGGAAGTGGTGTTTAGTGTTAACCTTGGAATCATACTGTGGATGCTTATTATGAATGTATTGGGACTGTGGGCAAACCTCATGACTTTGCGAAGGGACTACAACATGGGGATCTCTTTACAAAGTGTTATCTATGCTAAGGCATTCTGTGTAAGTTATTTTGATATTTAAATGTTCATATATATATATATATATATATATATATATATATATATATATATATAAAGATTACAGTTTAATGTATATTAAAACCTCATATATAGTTAGTAATATAACTTTTAAGAGTTTTCATAATTCTTTTTATGACTTAGTATCTTGATAATCATGTACTTGCAACATAACTATAGGTAGTAAATTATTGGTGTATGGATTTTCTTTGTATAATTTAACTTATTTTGATTACTAAACAATAAATTATAAGCTCCTTCAATCATTGGGAAGTCTTTAGTTCCTTTATTAAATTTATCTAATAAAGTATCTTGCCAACTTGTTAATATGTAAATCATTATTTAACTTAATTATATATCTCCTTTAATTGATTGAATGTGCAATATCATCTTTTTTTGTTTACACAAGCTTAATTCTTTTATTAAATTTCTTACCAACTTGTCAAATTTACAAATTGTTTGACTTTTATATTATAAACATTGAAAACGTGTGATACTTTAATCTACTCACAAGATTAAATATTAAATTAATAATTAATCATTTTTGTTTACACAAGTTTAATTCTTTTAATAAATTATAATCACAGCATTATATTTAGACATAACTCCACAGTTAGATTTATGCAACTTAAAAATAGGGTTGTTAATAAAATTATTAATTGCACCAAACTCCTTCAGCCTTAAATAAAACATATGAAACTAATATATTCTAATATTTTTGTAATAAATGAAATTAAAAAGTGAAATAAAAATTACTATATCATAATAATATTCTATTTGCAATGTTAGTTAAAGCTGTTTATCATTTAAATAATATGAATATTATAAAAATATATATATATGTTTATATCCATATTAAAATATACAATTCAAATTACATATTGAAGCTTTTAATGAGCTTGTTTAAGTTTTCTATTACATTTAATGTATATACAAGGCATAGATATACGAGTGTTTTTTTTTATATAAAACTTTAGTTTTAATAGAATTTTGATATTAGATGCTTTTTATATATTGTTAAATCAAAAGGAAAAGTGTGAAATATATAAAAGTGTTTTAAACCTTTCCTTATTTTAATTAATTTGTAAAACGTTAATTTCTAATTTTATTAAAAGAAGTAACATATAAACGAAATTAGGGCTTCGCCCTTTTTAGGGTTTATGAGTGCGAGGATCTACAGAGGTTTGGTTAGTATTAAGCTCGATTTTAAGCATTTTCCATAAAATTCGGCCTTAGAATTTACTAAAATTCATTAAAAAATGGGAAATTTCGATTTTAATGTATAAAACGGTAGGAAATTTCGATTTTAATATACAGAAAAATGGGATTAATTAAATAGGGGAAAATGGGCATATTTACTTAAGGGCTTATTTGCAAAATGTCAATCTCAGGAAGCACAAGTAATGGTCCTGCAATTACAATAATATTAGAAGATGATGATAGTGATCTCCAAATTTCATCACAAGACATGTTCTTAGCATTTCCCCAGGTATAATGTATGTATATGGGTGTATATATATTGTTGTGTGTATGTGTGTACTTTTATATTCAACATACATTGATAAACATATCAGTTATACGTGGTCATCCATAACTGTATCACTTATATCTTCCATTATGCACAGGTACATATGATTAATATATATTGATGTATATTCCTTATATCTCTCTTGTACAGGTAATATTGTGTGTGTGTACCATTAATATGCAGGTATCATATATATATGTGACGCAATATATATTTATATGTACCATTGATATGTGGATTCTGATCACTTTCCTCAACGTATATGTGCATATATACGTCTGAAAGATATGTTGCTATCATTCTATCATTAATATAATGATATAAAAGATGTATAGATATGACATGAAATACATGTCATAACAAATGTGTGTTTGCAATATATGCATTCATATATGTGTACACATACACACACACACATATATATGTACTTATAAATACATAGTATGTACCAGTTTCCTTATTTACATTTATCATGTCATTTATATTGTATATCTTCATATCGTTTTCCGCACATAGTTCTGTAACGTATATGCTTACAGTATATACGGTAGACATACATTATAGTAGTCTCAAGTGTATCTCTCTTATATGTCTACCTTTTTTCAGAGCAATTCACTGACCACTAGGCCATTCTTTCACGACTTGGAGCTACGACTTGGTCCTTCCAGGTTTTGATCATCTCTTACCTGGTCACAGCTTTATAAATTATAAATGAAATATGCATTTAGTATACATATTATATATGAGTAATATATATTAAATTAGCTACAGGATATTGTGTGTGTGTGTGTGTAGAGAGAGAGAGAAAGAGTAGACTATCATGTGTTTTCTGATAGTATAGATTCAATATACTATCCTAACAGGTCCATCTACTCCGAGAGAGGATAATGACGTAAATGAACTTACAACAAGGCCTGAACCGACTACACTTGATCTTACGTTTTCACTGAGTAGAGGTCACGATTATATCCCCGAACCTAACAAGGTGTGTGTGCGTGTGTGAGAGAGAAAGATAGAGAGATAGACACACACACACACAGACGTACGTATGTTACTAATTGATGCATATGTAGAGACGCAAGCGTGTGCATCCGTCAGCAGATGACTCGGAGTCTGGGCGTGAAATACGGCTGAGGTGTATTATATGCCTGGATGATATGAAAGAGGAGACCTCTACAATATGTGGGCATATTTTCTGTAGGGAGTGATACTTGAAGCCATACACATGCAGCGTACATGTCCCACTTGTCGTACAAAGCTCACAAGTAAGGATGTTCATCGGATTTATATATCGAGTTAGTGAATTTTTTTTCTATTTTTCTTTTTTATTTTTATTTTCCTATTTTACAGTCTTTGTAAAATATATACTTGTATCTTCTTGTTTTAAGTAAATATCCACTTAATTCTTGATAGCAGTGACTAATACTGCATAATGTAATTTAATGCTTACACACACACACACACACACGATTTGTAACTATTTTGTATTTAAGCTTCTATACTTACGTAAAAAAACACAGTTTAAAGTCATAAATAACAATATTTCCATTTAACAACGATAATTCTAATTTATGAATTATTAGATCATTGTGTTATGATGTTAAATATAGATATGTACTACATATAGATATAATTTCTAACATCTCACAAATTAAGCATTACTTTATAATATTATATACAATTTTATTATATATATACTTCTCATATATTGTACATATGTTTCAGTTTATTCAGTAGTGAGTATACATTTGTCTTTCTATTGTGTGTGTATATATATATATATATATATTACATATGTTGCTTCTCTCTCTCTCTCTCTCTCTCTCTCTCACTCTCTCTCTCTCTCTCTATATATATATATATATTCTACATATATTTTCATTTTGTTTTCAAAAATCTATTTTAATTTAGCTCAATACTTGACCAATTGAGAAGAAACAAAGAAGTGTGTGCGCGCGTGTGTTATATGCGTGTATATGTATATACATCTATGCATGTGTGTTGTATTCATAACTCTTATGCATGTGTGTATGTTTTTGTGTATGTGTAGAGAAATTTCAGATTATATATATTGCAGCAAATATACATGTATATGTATCACTCATAAATAAAGCATGCATAAATATATGTATATAAACATGTACATTATTGATATGTGTGTGTATTCTTTTTTCCAGATGAAAACAATAAAGAAATTCAATTAACAGTGTTGAAGCCCTGTTATCTTTCTAACTTCTTTTTTTTTTTTCTAATTATTTTATTATTTATTTTTTTGTGAGCCTAGTCTCTAGAACAAGGGAAAATTACATTTATATCCTTGAAATTTATCATATTTATATATTTATTGAAATTTTAATTTAAAAAATCAATAAAAATTTAATAATTTGTATTTATTATATTTAAGTCAAAATATAGCCTATTAAACATATATATCATAATATAATAAAATTAAATATTTTTAAAAATATTTCATTTTTACTATGACAAATTTTTAACATTTTATTTATTTGCAATATATTTTGAGTAATATTATTATTTAAAAGTTAAAATTTATTAAAGTTTTTAAGGATATATATGTAAATTTATATTTTTAAAAGGATATATATGTAAATAAAATTTAGATATATACCTAAATATGATAAATTTTAGGAATATAAATGTAATTTTTCCTTAAAACAAAGCGTGACACTTAAATGTGATTTTTATAAGAAATTAATTTTAAACCTTAAATGTCGTAGTTTTTAATTTGTGGGTTACTTAAGTCAAAATTATGAGATATGTGAGTAAAAGGATTAAACATAACTTAGTATTCATGATTCAATAAATCCTTTGCCTAGTTAATTAAGAGGTAAAGGAAATGTTATGATACTAAACCTTTAATCAATATATTATCATATTTTACACACTACATATATATATTATATATATATGTGGTGTGTGTGTGTGGTCACGTATACTCTACATTCCACCTTATCCGTCCATAAAATTCAACTCAAATCGTCACTTTGATCCTTGTTAAGTCACGTGTTAGAAAGGTAAAAGTAGCATATATGACAATAATATCCTTTACAAATTATTAATTATGAGATTTATATAAAACATAAAATTTTAAGAAATTATTATTTTTATTATTATATATAAACTCAAACTAAATTGATTAAACACAACTTATTATATTGTTTATAAAAGTAATGTTGTTTATAAGATTTTTAATTTAAGATGTCTAGTTTATATACATATGATTTTAATTAAATAGTTCTCTTTCAATATATATATACACGTAACATATTAGACTTTATATGAATGATAGTTTATTAATTAATTAATTAGTATTATTTAGATTAAAATATGTAATTTTTATTTTCTTATTATATTTTATTAATAAATTTGAGACTAAGAAAATGTTAAATTAATGAATATATGATAAATATATCTATCTATATTGTGAATAAGTCTCATTGACAAACATTTATGTTAAGTTTTTCATCCTGCTTAAATCACACATACACTATTTACGATAAGTATTGGCAGAAGCTGTGTTTACTTTGGACTTTACATAGCAGTAATATATTTACACTTGTCCCTTTTTAATTAAATTAAACGCTACTTAATTTCCATTCTTCTCTTGTTCAGTTGTTTCCAATCGCTCAATCAATCATCTGAATAGTTTTGATATTGTTCATAGGCCTAAATATACATATAACACATATATGGGAAATGTGTGCAGGGTTCATTCTTCGTACAAAAGTACTGCAGGCCAGGCAAAATGGATACATATCTTACTGGTTCATGGTGGTGTAACAAGGATAGAAGACGAGGTTTGTGCGAGAGATGTTATGGTTGAGTTCCCATACCACTTCCTTTGCGATGCCAGTTCGGTTTTATTAGGAAAGAAGACTAAGATGATTCCTCCAAATTCCCATCTCCAGTTTGGGAACATATACATGCTCATTCCGTTCCCGACAAAACCCAGGAATCCCAGGAATCTGGAGAACAAAACTCTGGGAGGCCTCTTCTATCAGAAACAACCCATAGTACAAGGTTTTTAATTTCGAAATATTATGTAAATATGATACTCAGTCAGAACATGATCTAAAACCAAAGGTGAGATTGACAAAGAAGGTGAATACTAATTACATGCAAAGAAGCTCTGTAAATTGGAGTCCAAGGCTTGGCAGTATTTCAGAAAGCTGAACAGCTCTGTATGTAGATTATTAGTTTTTATAAAAGTTAATAAAGCTACATAGCTTACATTAATCATTAGCTAATTAATTTGGTAATGACTTGTTTATAAATAATGTGACATATACAAATTATAAAACTAGAATTGATTGACATTAACTATTATTAACCACAGTCAACTAAAATCAACTCTAAAAATAACCTATATAAAATTTTCACTTAGTGCAGCAGTCTCCTATAGATATATACATAGCTAATAGTTAGTAACACTGCTACAGACGCGGACATATCACTAAATTAGTTTATTAAATTCTAATTTAATTTGAAATTTTATATGAATTTTTTATTAATTATTAATTAATATTATTTAAATTAAATAGACTAAGAATTAACAACCTTTTTTAAAACATTCTTAATATTTATTAAGCATTATTTAATATTTTATTAAAAATATGTATCTATATAATTCTTTTACATCTTGCAAGTTGTTAAGAGTCCCTAATTAAATAAATAAAAGATGTGTTAATTACTAATCATAAGGTTAAAGAGTTTAAATTAGGATAATAAAACTTAATTATAATAAACATTTTATAGCTAAAGAAATGAAACAATTGTAAATGATGTTCTCCTGGTGTTTTATCAATTGACATTAAGAATATGTATTAAAAATTCATTCATGATTCATAAAAATGTTATATTAGTTTACCATTAAATGTATTATATATGATGTACATTAATTGTAAGTTTGTCTTAAATTATTTTTGAGTCAATGGCTATAGTTTTTAAGTATTATAAAGTTTCTTATAAGCATCTTAAGTAATATTATTGTGTGATAATTTAATAATATAAATTTGAACTAATAATAGTGATGAGATAAAGAGTTTCTTTGTAAAATACTTATAAATGAATATGTAATTAACTTTTTCATATCAATTCAAACATTTGTTTTGAGATTGGACATGAATCAATTTAAACAAGCAATAAATGAATTAAAATGAAAATAATTTTTTTAAATAATTAACATTTTTCATAAATACTTACGTGTATTAAAATATTCAAATCCATGCATTTTTTTAATATCTTTGAATTCTTTTATATGTTAGGTTAAAGTGGATTTTTCAAATTATTTTTTTTCATATTTGTAAGCCGGTGTGAATATCGTATAAATAATTTAAAATGGTAATATTGTTATTATAATACTTATTTAGGTATTTATTATACATCTTTTTTAATTATTAAGGACTTATAATAGCTCATGGTAATAAGCTATTTATTGTGCAACTCACTTATTATCTCATGTTAAGTGTTTTTGTTTATTTTTTTATTTTAACTTATCCTCTCTGTTACATAGTACAAATAACTTTTGTTAATTATCATAATTCATCACCATGTCTTTCGTATTACACATGGCAATTTATTTATTATTTTTTTTAAATTAGAAATTTAAATTAAATTTTAACATTTTACACATGGAACTCATGAATTGAACATAACCTCATTTGGAAATAGAAAATTAATGGATAATTGTATGGCTAATGACCATGAAGAGGTACATTTTACTATAATTATTCTTTATTTAATCTTTTAATAAATATCAATGTGGTTAAAATTAATGAAAAGTTTTGAAAAAAAAATCATTATTGTTAAATAATAAAAATGCCGAAGAATTAAAATAAACTTATTCAAACTTATATAAGTCCCCAAACACTATGTTCTCTTGAATAATGTTTAAAATGGAAAACCAAAAAATACTTGAAAATAAATATAAATAAACTTAAATAATTTAAATTAATAAACTTCATAGTCAGTGTCTTATACTATTGTTTTCATAATGAATTCTTTATATTATTTTTAATTTTTATAGAAATTATCAATATCCATTAAATCAAATATCCATTAGGAAGATACATAATTAAGCTATATTATAATGAAATCGCTTTAAAAATATAAAAAACATATGTTTTGTAAATATATACTAACGGAAGTGTATTTTATATGCATATTCTCTCTCTCTCTCTCTCTCTCTTCTCTCTCTCTCTCTCTATATATATATATATATATACACACACACACATTGTGTATAAATGTTAAAGTATTAAGCTATTTTAACTAGTTATAAACTTTCTTTTTATAACTAAGCTAAATAGTCTAAATTATAAACTATTAAATAGTTATAAATGGTGTTTAAATAATTTAATTATTATTTTATAAACTAGTTATAAAATTATTTTAAATTATAAATATTATTATTTAGTTAAACTAGTTTAAATTAGTTAAACTTTATAATTTTTAATAATAATATTCAATGCAAATTTAGGCGTTTACCCACGTGTGAAAATCACTGTGTACGTAAACTTAAACATAATGAACCGTATGTATTCTTATAAAATATAGACCTTTTATAATAAACTTTTGGTGAGTTGACCTCTTGACAATCAATATTGTGTGAATTTGTAATATAATTTTAAATGTAATTATAATTTCTTTAATGGTTTACAATTAATCTAAGAATGCATTAAAAAATTCTACATTTAATCTATAAAGAATTATGTCCTTTTAATTTTTCTCATTTAAATTTTCTTCATGTCATAATGCAATAATACATTTTAAATACCTCTTTAGAAGTATTGGAATAAAGAGAGGGCCAATCTCTATACCTATTATACATTATATTTAACTAGTGTACACTAGGATTTGTTGATTAATATAGTTAATATTGATTGTATTAATATAATTCATTAAATAAATAATAGTTATATAATTTTTATTTACCATAAATGTTTTATTACCTAAAGAGTCATAGTTAATCTATAGTATAGCATTATATTATACTCTAACATAATATGTAATACTCTTATATGTTAAACATATTCTTATATATTAAATTATTTTGCATAAACTTAGATGCACACATATTATATATAGAATTGAGGGATCTAACTCATATGTATATCCATATAAACATGTATTACGATGTAAAGTATGAAATATATTCTTCATATACAATTGAGTATATCCATATAAACTATACAACATCATGCTTACATTCAAACAAGCTTGGATTTTATCATGGTGGATAAATTTTAATTTCTTGAAGAGTTTTTTTGTTAGAAGTAAGTAAGGTCAATATGGGAAGTAAGCAAGCATCTTAAACTGATCATTTATATTTATTTATTATTTCTATACAAAAACTCTCACACACGCGCACACACATATCTATTTATTACTTTTATACAAAAAAACACACACACATCAAAATTGAAATATCCCATAAATAATTTTAAGTGTTTTCTTAGGTATGTATATAAAAAGTTGTGATTTTCACTTTTTTAATGAAACTTTTTGATTTAGTTACCAATTAATTTAATTATTTTAATGAATAAGATTTAAATATATTTAATTTATATTTCATTTCATTTAGTTATAACAATGTTGATTCTAAATAAAAAAAAGTGTCCATCATTTATTCTGTGGTAAAAACATTATAAAAAGCTTATTCTTTTGGTTCAGGATTTTTATCATTCCTTATTAAGCTACTAATTGATCAAACTCGTTATAGTGCAAAAGAACCAAAAATAATTATCCCTATTTGCTTGTTATATATTCGTTTGCACTGCTCCTCCAATAAATTTATTTGTTCCCTCGTCTTTGTATTTGTTTTTTAAAATTTTTTATGTCTGCTCTTGCAAAAACTTTTGTGTTTGTTTATTACAAACTTTTCGTCCTAAAAGTTCTTAACCCTTAAAGAAATAGTCATTTTAACCTTAAATTTTTAGGGTAAACAAGATATGCATTTTTATTCACCTTTTTCTCTTAAAAATTATATAATTTGATTTATAAATTTTAAAACTTTTAATTATATAAATATATAAATGTTAATAATAACATAAATAAATCTTATTTCAATTTTCATCTTACTTTACCTTATTGTGTTATCCTCTTTATTGTTCAAGCATTAAAATACACATTATTTTAATTTCATTTTAATTTTTATTATAATCCTTTTATATTTTTTTATTAATTATAAGAAAATATTTGAACATGAAACTTCATAATTTTAAGTTTTCATTAATTATTAATTAAATTAAAAGATAGTTATTTATTTGGGCTCCTATCAATCATGATTAGATTATGTAACTTCAAAAGCTTATAAAATTATGTATTAAATGTCACAACATATTTAATTTGTTATTATTAACATGTTAAAGTGTTTTTAATTCTACATGTTATTAACGTTTTTACTATAAACTATTTTCTATGACCCATAAGCGTAAATACGGGTTATATTATATATACATACGTATATGTGTAATAATACATATGCATATATGTGTCCATAGTTTAAAAGTGAGAATGAGTCCAGAATTAAAATTGAAAAAAAATATAGTTTTTTTATATACACGATCATATTCATATTTATGCATACATATAAATTTTATTTATTAATATATTTTAATAATTTTCTTATTAATCTATACAACAATATAAACTTATATTTATAACATATGAAAAGCTAGCATTATTTATAATATAACAAGTTTGCCTTATATTCAAAAATTGTTTTTGATATAAATTAATGAAATAAAATATAATCTTATATTCTTAATTGCAGAATTGAAAAGAATTAT
>PUQB01000115.1:511529-555942 GCA_003024785.1 Selaginella tamariscina | reverse complement strand
CATTCATAACAAATTGGATTAAAATAAATAATATAATTTTTAAATAATTATATTATATTGATAGATATGTTTCATTTTATGCAATACATGTATGGAAAGTTCTTCCATCTCACGAAGAGAGATTGTGTTTAAAACAAACTAATACAAGCTGAATATCTGTTGTTAAATATTTTTTTAAACTAGGAGAGATAACAAAATATAAAATATCCAATTTTTCTATGTATTCATATTTCAGTAAAAACTTAGTAATTACTTGTATATAATTAATTAGCTTAAACATTTTAAAACAGATTTTAAGTTGATGAGCCATTTTATTTAAAAAATTAAAATAATAAAAATTCTAGCTTAAATAGAATTTTATATTTATCATAAGTAGAATGCTACTTTGTCTCTGCTCTAAACTAATTTAAAACCTTGAGAATTACGTGTATATGTGTGTGTGTGTGTGTACATGTATACAAATTAAGATATCATATTACATCATAAAGCAGAAAACGCATATTTAGCAAATACTGAAAACACACACACACACACACGTACTCCATATACACTCAAGAAGACATGATTAAACCGGAGATAAGTGTGTTTGTATACAAAACAACAAGTTGAATGTTTCTGTTAAGAAAACGGCAACATATAAAAATATCTTCTATTTTCACACATTCAGTTTCAATTATATTAGTTTTATCAAGTAAATAAGTACTTATAATTAATTTAAAAATTAATTACTATATTTTAAAATATTCTTTATTATTAAATTTTAAAATATACGTACGACAGAAGTTACTTAGTTACTGGTTATTTTAAACCTAAGATTAGTCACTGGTAGTTATGTGATATCTCAGGAACTAATAGAACGCTTTGTTCCACAAACACATATTATTGCATTAGTTTAATGTATAATATATATGTAAAATAGTTGTAATCCAATATACAGGGGTACATACATTTCATGTGTATCTATAAATTTAGAAACGTATATTTGAATATTTATCATGTTTAACGTGTACATGGAAAGACATGTGTATATAGTCTTAACCAAACACTATTATGTATATATACTTTGATATATAAAGTATATATACCTGAATTTATACTTGTATATATCTCAATAATATATATATATATATATAAGATGGTCAGTAATTTAAGTATTCGTAACAATACTTAAATTTTATAAAGTTTTAAAAAGAAGAAGATCAAAATCTATATTAATATTTAAAAAAGGAAATCATAAAAAGTAATGAAAATCTTATTTTATTAAGAATCTTATGAAGATTTTTTTATTTTTCAAAGATTGTCACAAATGAAAAACCATGTTCAAGACAGAGGTTTTAATTTAGTTTTTATTTTTCAAAAATCACACTTTTGTATAAGAGATTTATAAAATAGTAGTTACTTTTACCATTTATATTAACTCATAACTTATGATAAAGCTATTAATTTAAATTAACAACGACTTAATTCAACCATTTATTAACATTAACAACTTTATACATCCAAGCATGCATTATTTCAGATATGGATAATATAGAACTATATAAGCTTTGTACGTACCTACATACACTTTATGTATGTATTAATATATTTTAATTTTCATTAATTAAGTCTAGTGACTTTTACTGGGTAACTAAAACAAATTAAATTTTAAATTATTCTGATTAATTAGAATTTAAATTTTTAATTATTCTGATTAATTTATGTTGCAGTATTACTACTTCCAAGTTTGCATGTATATACAGCAGGCATGTAAAGTGCTATATTATAAGTTTCTCAGGTTTCTTCTATTTCACAACACACACACCACACACAACACACACACACACACACTAGAGAGAGATCAAGTGCAAAGTGGTATTGAATGTGTCACTTAAGTTTTACATATATTTCTTAAATCTTTATATGCCATAATCCATGTTGGAGAGCTATACTTGAAGTTTTGGGGTATTTTCTATTTTATAACACCACATAGACAAATATGCACACACACATGGGTGTTGTGTTTGGAAGAGCACATATTTGCCATTTATTGTGGTTAAATAAATAAAACAAATATGCAACATTACCTATCATTAGCAAGTTTGATTTGTTCGTATTAATGTGTAATTTTTTATTTATTATAAACTATTATATACTATTAAAAACTTATAAACGAATTGATGGGCAACATCAACAAGATTCTTTCAAAATAGATAAAATTTCATATAATATTCTAACAATGTTTAATGTTTAATATAGGTCTTCATTAAACAAATCCAGTTTAAAAAAAGCATTGAAATACTCTGTTTAGTTGATAATTTAAAATATAATTAATATATGTACATTTAATTCATAGCAAATTGGAATAAAATAAATAATATCATTTTTATTATAATGTAACATATATGTTTAATTGGTTGTGTTATGTCTGGAAGCTGTCTATGTATGGAAAGTCCTTCCACAAGTTGAATATCTGCTCTTAAATTAAACCTTTGAGAATAACGTGTGTGCATGTGTGCGTGTGCACGTATTAAATTACATTATAAAGCAGAAAACGCATACTTAGTAAATACTGCACACACACACACACACACACACAACACGTCCTCCAATATACATATACGTACACTCAATAAAACACGATTAAACCAGAGCTAATGTGTTTATACATACAAAACATCTCTCTCTCCACATACACACAGGTTTTTTCTATTTAGAAAAATGACAACATTATAATACGTTTCAACTAAGTATATTAGTTTTATCAAGTTTAAATTAATTAATAAGTGCCTATATAAGTAATTAAAAGATTAATTTCCATATTTAAATTGGTTATTTTAAAGAGGAACACATTCACCCGAATCAAACTTTACTTAAAACAGTATAACTAAGACATTTTATAATATTTTAAGTTTTTAATTAATTCATGTTTTAGTAAAATTCATTGTACCACACATTATTTTGATGCAACTTAACTGAAGTTACGTGTTTAAACACACGACTTGTTTTTAAACCTTAAGAAATCGTTTATGCGTTAAGATATATAAAATGAACACACACACACACACACACACAGAGGCATACATATACATGAACGTTAATGAAATGAATTTATAAAAGATACAAGAATTCTACAAAAGAATGTCAAACATAAACTATATAGCCTCCTTACTAATCTTTTCACTAACCACCACATTATCCTTAATCTCCTTACTAATCTCCTGGTTACTCTTACTAATCTCTCCGTTACTGTGCTTAAGCCTCTTTCCTTTTGTGGTAAACTCCGATGAACTGTCTGAGGCAAACTTCCGTTTTGTAGATATGCACTGCTTTATCAAATCTTCTTTCCACTCTTTACATGTGTCCGTAAACGTTTAATATCAGCTAATCGCATGGTTTTAGTATAAACTCTTTTGCTCCCTCTGCTAAACACCTGATCAAAAATTATTATTTATCACATAGTATACGTATATATTTAATATTTTCATATATTACGTTTTTAAACAAACGTGGATGAATGTGTTTATAATAAATCAGTGTTTGTGCGTGCGTGCATCCCTGCGCAATAGATATATGTCATACAGTGTATATGACATATATCTACATAGAATCTGTTCTCTCTCTCTCTCTCTCTCTCTCACACACACACACACACAACATAACAAACACTATACATAGAATATGTCATACAGGTGTATATGACATATATCTATATATAATATCTGTTCTCTCTCTCTCTCACACACACACACACACGCACAGATAACAGATACATATGCATAGATATATGTCATACAGGTGCATATGGCATATACCTATATATAATATCTGTTATCTCTCTCTCTCTCTCTCTTTCACACACACACACACACACACCACACACACACCAACAGAAGATATATGTCATACAGGTGTATACGACATATATCTATATTAATATCTGTTATCTCTCTCTCTCACACACACACGCACAGATAACAGATACATAACATAGATATATGTCAACAGGTGCATATGCACATATCTATATAAATATCTGTTATCTCTCTCTCTCTCACACACATATAACAGAAGATATATGTCATACAGGTGGATATGACATATATCTATAAATAATATCTGTTATCTCTCTCTCTCTCACACACACCGCACAGAAAACAGATACAATACATAGATATTGTCATACAGGTGCATATGGCATATATCTATATATAATATCTGTTCTCTCCTCTTCTCTTCTCACACACACACACACACACACATACAGAAGATATATGTCTACAGGTGTATACGACATTTATCTATATATATATCTGTTATCTCTCTCTCTCTCTCACACACACGCACAGATAACAGATACATATACATAGATATATGTCATACAGGTGCATATGGCACATATCTATATATAATATCTTTATCTCTCTCTCTCACACACACACATATAAACAGAAGATATATGTCATACAGGTGGATATGACATATATCTATAAATAATATCTGTTATCTCTCTCTCTCTCACACACACACGCACAGAAAACAGATACATATACATAGATATATTCATACAGGTGCATATGGCGTATATCTATATATATATCTGTTATCTCTCTCTCTCTCTCTCACACACACACACACATATAACAGAAGATATATGTCATACAGGTGTATATGACATATATCTATATATAATATCTGTTCTCTCTCTCTCTCACACACACACACGCACAGATAACAGATACATATACATAGATATATGTCATACAGGTGCATATGGCATATATCTATATATAATATCTGTTATCTCTCTCTCTCTCTCTCTCTCTCACACACACACACACACACACACACAACAGAAGATATATGTCATACAGGTGTATATGACATATATCTATATATAATATCTGTTATCTCTCTCTCTCTCACACACACACGCACAGAAAACATACATATACATAGATATGTCATACAGGTGCATATGGCATATATCTATATATAATATCTGTTCTCTCTCTCTCTCTCTCACACACACACACACCACACATAACAGAAGATATATGTCATACAGGTGTATACGACATTTATCTATAATAATATCTGTTATCTCTCTCTCTTCACACACACGCACAGATAACAGAACATATAACATAGATATATGTCATACAGGTGCATATGGCACATATCTATATATAATATCTGTTATCTCTCTCTCTCTCACACACACACATATAACAGAAGATATATGTCATACAGGTGGATATGACATATATCTATAAATAATATCTGTTATCTCTCTCTCTCTCACACACACACGCACAGAAAACAGATACATATACATAGATATATGTCATACAGGTGCATATGGCGTATATCTATATATAATATCTGTTATCTCTCTCTCTCTCTCACACACACACACACATATAACAGAAGATATATGTCATACAGGTGTATATGACATATATCTATATATAATATCTGTTCTCTCTCTCTCTCACACACACACACGCACAGATAACAGATACATATACATAGATATATGTCATACAGGTGCATATGGCATATATCTATATATAATATCTGTTATCTCTCTCTCTCTCTCTCTCTCACACACACACACCACACACACACACACACACAACAGAAGATATATGTCATACAGGTGTATATGACATATATCTATATATAATATCTGTTATCTCTCTCTCTCTCTCACACACACGCACAGATAACAGATACATATTACATAGATATATGTCATACAGGTGCATATGGCATATATCTATATATAATATCTGTTCTCTCTCTCTCTCTCTCTCACACACACACACACACACTACATATCGACTTACATAGTGACCCTCTCAGCAACGTTCTCAGAAGACATGATTACCACAGGTATCTCCTTCAAAGCCGAGCTTTCCTACACACACACACAGATATATATATATATATATATAAAACTATGTATATTATATAAAATGTAAGAGTTTGAGATTCTCCGTTAGATTATAAATCTAATAAACTATAAGATATTGGGTTGTTATTATATACCTTGACCTTCTTCAGCAAATCGAATCCTGTCATCTCTGGCATACAGTAGTCGGTAATTATCAAATTTATCTTTATTTCCTGCCCATATTCACTACCATTTAATTATTTAATAATACCACTAACACATTTTTATTCATTTAAGTTTCACACACACATACTGTTTACACTTACATTAATTACCAGAGGGGCAGTTCCATCTATACCCAGAACTTCCAAAGCACGAAGAGCACTATCCACAGTTGTTACTGAAAAGAAAGAATAAGCAAGAAATTAACTAAAAAAAAATGGAAAAAAAAATAAAAAAAATAAATAAATAAATAAATAGAAACCTTTATATGAGAGATTTGTAAGAAGGCGTTCTACAACCTTACGATCAAGATGGCTATCATCAACGGCAAGAACATGGACCCGATCCATAATTAAGCAGATTAAGGATTAATTAAATCTAAATACCCACATTTTCCCGATGAATTAATTCAAGAGGAGAACACACGAGCTCCAGGAGGAAGGAAGGAAAGGGCAAAAAACGAACAGGGAACATCGTTTTAAGATCAACGGAGGAAGTGCTATCCACGTGGCCGCGTTCTGGCCGTTTAAATCTCACGGCCGGGATCGCATTTCACGAGCAGGCGTATCTGGCAGTGATGACGTGGCGTGCGGATTTTGCGGTGCTGCGTGACAGCATCAGCCACGCTGATTCCGGCTAAGTAAAGTCCGGTCAAAAAAGTAAAATGGTACTATTTTTACCACCGGTATATCCAACCAAGGCGAGACAGACACGTGGCGGAGTACGGAAGCAACAAAATCCAGGGGGCGTACGGAGGAGAGATCCTCGGTAAGTCATCACATGCGGCACGCAATCATTGTGACAAATCCAAATCTTTCCTTTAACTTTATTTAAAAAAATTTAACTGGAAGTGTTTCCCACTTGGAATTGTTTAATTAAGTTAGTTTTTAATTAATTTAACCGCATCATGGCCTGTTGTTATGCATGTGCTACGCGATCATTTATAAATTTTTAATTACATAATTAAATTATTAATTCTTATTTATTAAATTAAGGACGGATCTGATATGAAGATTTCCAAAAGATATGTAGTGTACAAGCTGTAAATTAACAGCTCATTAACATGACAAGGTTAAATATTACTTTAGAATATTCTAATAGTAAATTAAGAATATTCTAATGGTACGGTGTACGGATATTAATGTATAGTACATATCTTTTACTTCTTTTCATAACAGATATTTTAATTGTACGGTGTATCTTGTAGATAATCGAGGTTAAGATTGTTGCTTGATGGTAAATCTTAATTAGTTTATAATTAGTGTCTTCATTAACAACTAATGTGAAACTAATGGTAAACTTTGACATTTTATCATAAAATACATATTTTGTCTATGCATGCAAATACATTATGTTTTTTTATATATAAAACTTATAGATTTATATCACAGCTTAAACCTTCTATATAATATTTAAATAAAATGCTACTTTCCATTTTTATTTAATTAAATGAGTTAATTATAATCTTAAAATGCTTATACAGTTTATTTTACTTATAAACTTTCTCTATAAAACACAGTCAAACTCGTATGCATATGGTTTTTGTGCGTGTGTTTAAAATTGTTATGCTTATGGTAAACCTCTAAAAATTGTTTTTTTTTTACTTAAATTATTATTAATATCTTCATTAACAACTAATGTGAAACTAATATCATATTTTGTCTATGCATGCAATACATTAAATTTATTTTTTTATATAGAATTTATCATATCTTAAACCTTCTATATGATATTTAATAAAATGGTATACTTTTCCAATTTTATTTAATTAATGAGTTTAAATATCATATCTTAAACCGTCTATATGATATTTAAATAAAATGTATACTTTTCCATTTTATTTAATTAATGAGTTTAAATATCATATCTTAAACGTCTATATGATATTTAAATAAAATAAATACTTTTTCCATTTTTATTTAATTAATGAGTTTAAATATCATATCTTAAACCGTCTATATGATATTTAAATAAAATGGTATACTTTTCCATTTTTATTTAATTAATGAGTTTAAATATCATATCTTTAAACCGTCTATATGATATTTAATAAAATGGTATAATTTTCCATTTTTATTTAATTAATGAGTTTAAATATCTTATACAGTTGATTTTGCCATATTTTACTTAATTTATACAAACTGCGTGCGTGCGTGTGTATACACACACACACATATGCATCCATGTGTTTATATATCCCATGTAATTATTAAAATAATTAACTTTGTTTAAATATATAAAGTAAATGTTAAACTCCGGGATAAATTTTATTTAACCGTATAATTAACATATAAATGTCTATATGTTAAAAAAGGTGGGGGAAATTTAAGAAGTCTCAAGCTTCTTGAGAGCAGAGAGTATGGCGTCACTTCCGTACCCATCCTCGGTTATGGCCACGTACGGGCTCTCCGATGGGTCAGGTGCCACGTCCTCTCGCGTGTAGCTGCTTCCTGACCGTACAAGTTTCTCTGAGCCGTACTTGACAGCCCCCTTGAGAATCATCACCTATCAAAATACACGTCTATATATATGTGTGTGTGTGTGTGTTCGTATATGTACACACACATATATCGATGCACATATATATACATTTATTTTCTCTCTCTCTCCCCCATTTGTATATATGTGTATGTACTGCGTGTATGTGCGTATGTATACCTTGTGTGTTCCACCCAATAGCTGCTCATAATCTGCGTCCCCAGTCTCACCGACAAACACAAAACATGTTGCAAACATCGATCCCCACCTCACGAACAAATACCTGGCAAAAACCATTAAATAAATGCAACTTGGTAAGGTATTAAAATATAATTACAATAAAGCTATATAGTAAAGTATATAGTTATTGTTAATATCTTTTGTATAAACTACAATCTTATACTTTCTCAACTAGTTTACGTAACGTACACTATGCACAAAATAAGGTACCAAATTTTATAGTGGGTGTTAAGAATGTAAAATATATATGTTAAAGAACTTGACACAGTTTTGTTTCACAGACCGTAACATATATTAATGTATACTCAAAAACGTAAAATAATACATACGCTCGCCGGGGAGAGAGAGAGAGAGAGAGAGTACCTTAATGCTTGCGACCTTGATGCAAATAATGGAAGTATGTGCAACTTGGTGGCAGCGAAACAATAAACTGCGTGACATCTAAGGCCACGCATTCTCAACGATTGCCGTAAATAATCCACCTTAGGCACCTTAAACCACAATTTAATGTTAAATCATTTGATAGGTAAATAAAATAATAACATATATATAAATATATGCATACATAGATATACCTCATCAGAAACCTTGTCGACCTTATATGCAAGACAATGTGTAAGGCTCCGCTCACCTTCCTCAATGATAGAAAGCTTCCCATCTTCACACAGACAATACATACACACACATATATATGTGTGTGTGTGTGGATATATGTATGTGTGTGGGTATAACGTTCATATTGATGTATATATACATATTGAAGATAAATACTTGACAGTTTGTAAGAGACATGCATAGTTTATAGCTACTCAATATATGTACTTATGTATATGCATGTATGTAAGTCTAGATGCCAAAATATACCTTCACATATGTTGGAGATGAGCCTTTGCATGGACCTAGATAAAGCTTCACCAACCCAGCGATACTCTATATGACTTTGATAATCTGGATCCGGAACAAGATTATTCGGGTTTTCTGGAACATTCTCCTCCGAGCCATGCCCTGAAATGAACATATATATATACACAGAGCTCAAGACACCTTACAAGTGAATAAGGATGAATGTATATATATATGCAGCGTAAACACAACATAAAAATATGTACAGAATGATTGGAAAATTATATTGTTAAAACATATTTAGTTAAACTCACAGATCACAAGCTCGTGTGTGTGTGTGTGTGTGTGTAGAGAGAGAGAGCACAAGTACCTAGGCCGCCAGGATAAAGCAGTTCGCTTCCACTGTTACAAATCAAAGCGTCAAATTCGTGCACCGATATATTCCCGTAGCTCAGCATGGTCAACGTTTCGGACGAGGTCAGCGCCGTTGACAATATGAAGCTAGTCCGTTGACTGTCACATTTTCCTGCCTTAAGAATTTCTTGTACCACATTGACCTGTGTATTATATGTATTAGCATCCTCATATATATACTATAGCATGTATATGACAATCAGATAGTTGATATTATATACACACTTAGATAAGTATCTTACATGGTATCGTATATATACGATCCTTTCCAATAGTATAAAGTATAGTACACAAACACACACACACGCACACACACAGACACACCACAGATACATGCACATAAATTTATAGTGGACGTATACGTATATATACCATGTTTTTGAATGGATTCTCAGAATCTTCGTAGCAATCGACGGCGATGATGAAGAATCGTCTCCTCTTACGTGGGAATGGAAGCTTGGTAGATGAAGAATTGTTCTGTTTTGTTTCATTTTCTGATTGCTCGTGAGCTTTCCTTTGTTTCTCAATTGCCTGCTTTATCTGAAAGAGCCCACATAGTTAGAACACATATATGTACCAATGTGTGCACGCGTGCGCGTGTAAAACAACTAAACTGCGAGTTGCTGAACATTATTAGAGTATGGTATAGAGAACATAGCCGGACATTACTTTTACAACAATTCGCTTTTTAAAGGAAAAAATATTATAAAAAATAATTTCTGTTAAAGATATTATTATTTAAAACTTTTAAATTAAAATATAGGGAAAATATTCTACGTGGCCAGTTTATTACAAGTGTGCATCTCGTATGAATGTGTGTTATAAAGGTGATTCATGTATAGATATATTATATATGAAATTGATTACAACATTATGCAAACAGCCCTGTTTTAATTAACTGAGAGAGAGAGAGAGAGAGAGAGAGAGAGAGATGCGACGGTGCATGATTGTACATATAAACTAACATAGTACACACATATACACATACATGCATAAACTTACATACACATGCATAGATACCTGTTCAATGTTCTTATTAGATCCGCGGAGAATCCTCTCCAAGGAGTTATTCAGAGAACCAGTACGCTCCCCGTCGTCGGATAAGCGTAGAGAGATATCGTATACGTCACGTAGAGAGTCCTGCAGTGTATCCGCATCGAAATTGTTTAACGGTGCTTCATTTTGCCATTGTGGATGCCTCAACCTGTAAACAATCCATCAGTATGTCTGTTAAAAACGAGAGAGAAGAGTTTTCTTGTTAAGAATATACGTATATATACGTGTGTGTGTCTGTCTATATATATATTTATATCTTGTTAAGTATAATATATAATGATCATTTATAGTACGCCAAACGTATACTATACGTGAAACATGAGATATATATGTACAACGCAAAGTGCGACCTAGAAAGGTATGTTCTACAGTGTTGAGGCCAGGAGTATAAATGAATATTCTTTAGACCATTTTTCTACAGTCTGTCCACAAATTCCGGTCTAATAGCATTTTAAGTAAAGCGTCAGCTACTTCCTTCTCATCGTGAGGATCCACTAGTAGTCCGCTGTGTAAAGTCTACACAAACAAACAAATAATAAACATTACACATATGAATTCATGTGTGTGTGTGTGAGTGTGTGTGTGTGTGTGTGTGATGATACAAAATTGGTACTTACAGTGGCAATATCAACAGGTCCACCATTCTTAGTCGCAACCATTGGCAAACCATGAGCAGCTGCCTGTGTGTAATAATAATGACTCGTATATAATAACAATATATATATGTGTGTGTGTGTATATATATATATATTGCGCAGAGAGAGAGAGAGAGAGAGAAAGATACAAACCTCAATTAACGTCAAACCAAAAGGCTCAACCAAAGCCGGGTTAACAAAAACACCCTGGAAAAAGTAATCCATGATTTGTTATGAATTTGTATAAAATAAACGAAATTATTCAAAATTATTAGTTATTTAACATTATGTGTGAGTTCTGTCCATATATGTGTGTGTGTGGTTTGTGTATATAAATAGGTTGTATTGCATTTGTATGTATATGTACATCCGTACGTACTTTGGTTTTTGCTGCGAGGCGATATATATCAGGGACTTCACTTTGTCTATGGTGCTTGGGGTATGCAACTTGACCATACAAATCGTACTTATCAATAAGCTTAAGCACTGTGGTTAATACATTAGAGCTAGCACCAGACATTTCGTCAATATCATCCCTGTTCCCCATTATAAGTGTCTGTAAAACATAACACACGTTAATCTTTTATAATATAGTATAAAGTATAATACATACTGCAGTATAACATAGTGTATAGTACATATGTAACACTATGTAAATATATACATAGTTCATATAGTGTATGCGAGAATTGTAAGTGTTATATGGTATCAAAACATACATAGATATATCTATGGCAATACAATATATTATCAATAGCATCAACAATGTGAATTATAATGTCGTACCATTGCCTAAGCTATACAAAAAGAAAAAATGAACAAAAACATATTTACTTGTGTTATATATCCACACATACAACACACACATACATATATATATATATATATTGTATCAAGAATTTTCGTACATATATATGTTTAATGAAATGTTAAAGGATCTTTGTAGTACTGAATGAATGAGAGAGAGAGAGAGAGAGAGATCACTTACAAGATTTGCGAGGTCTCTAAGAGGACGACACTCTCCAAAAGCCTTTAAAAGAGTGGTAATATTCTTTTTTTGGATCCGGACGAGCGAGAGCCAATATCATAGGTTTATGAGGGTTCACAAAAAAACCGCATGATCTGTATAAAAATAATTAAGTGAATTTATGAAAATTTATTGAATTATGTTTAAACTAGATAGTAGTTAATAATTTAATACAACTTAGCTATCAGTATTGTAATATCTGTAACTTACTTGAAATACTTTCGAATATATATTATTGGAATAGTTTTCAATATATATATATATATATATATATATATATTTTCGTGTGTGTATGTGTTATAGCTAGTTAAAAGTTTAAAATTACTTTTAAGTGAGGTAAATTAACATGCGTTAATCATATTTAATCACTTAATCGCATGTTAATTTGCCTTACTTCTGTCCAAATAGCCGGTGGAGGACGTGGTGAAACGGGGCAACCGTGGTAGCATCTGAGCCGGGTAAAAAGCCACCTCAGATTCACCTTCGATGACGTCACCTGCATCTTGAACAATCACATTGCTGAAATCCATCCCAGGTGGAATTACCTGTAAAAAGTTTAGTATTGAAGCATAGAGAAAACTATTAACTGATTAAAATACGACAATACTTACCACCATACGGGGCATATACCGTCCACGACAACTAACCCCACGCTTAATCCTTGCACGTAATGTTCTCTCAAGTTTAACATTAAACCCGTCGTATAAACCCCACTGTTCAATAATCTCCTGCCGTGTACTCGTAATTACAAGCTATACACAAAAGGCGCATCATTTATAAGAGAACTACATATATACACGAGTGCATACATACATATATTTATATTCAAGCGCGCGCGCACGCACACACACACACACACCACGCAAGCACACACCTCAGATGCGTCCAAAGCGAGCTCCTCGCCTTCGATTCTTCGCATTATTCTATATGTTGAGTTTATATCTTCTTTTGATTGCCTCCCTTGCTTAAGTAGCTGTTCTAGCTTGTTACGGCCCAGTGAATGTCCAGTTAACACCATTGGTACGTTTAAAGCCCCTGCTTAAGCACAATGTATATGTTTTTACAGATAGTATACAGACCAGACCCTATGTATAAGTGTGAGAGAGTGTGCTTCTAGTAAAGCATATTTTCTAGTTTAAGTTATACTATCATCTAATCACAACCATGAACCACACAGCATACACATTGCACAACTTGTGTGTGTGTGTGTGTGTGAGTGTGAGTGTGTGTGTGTGTGTGAGAGAGAGAGAGAGAGTACCTGAGAGGAGTGATGCTATGTCTCCAGCATCTGCATAATGACCATGGATTACGTAAGGCCACACTGATGCATGGGGTGATATCTGTTCTCCGAGAACTTTAGACATGTTGAGTATGTGAGACAAGGCTCCGTCCACGAATTCTTGTATATACGGCCACCTGTATACATAAGTGTGACCATGAGTGTGTATATGTGTGTAAGTTTGCATTTGCGTGTTTGCGTGTCTCTGTGTGTGTAATACTCTAACAGAGTTTCAATTAGTAATATGGACAGCTTTGTATGCGGGATGATTTACGTAAGTTATGTGCAGATATATTCCAAATAGCATATGTAAACTATGTACATGATTGTCACACACTCACACATACACACATATACAGACAATATGGGAATAGTATCTATTTTAGTCCCATATAGTGGCAGATACATATCTCACGACCATGTGTCTATATCAACACGCGCGCGCGCGCGCACACACTTGCACGCAGGAAAGCACTTACAGGAGTTCCTTGCGAAGGTACTTGTCACGAGGCCCACAAGGTATACGGACAATATACGCTCCGCTACTTTCACCAACATCCCCTTCCTGTTCATACGTGGTAAGCATCTCCGTAGGCTCACCGTAGCTCCAATCCACGTCAGGGGCCGATATTTGACGCGTGAGTAAATCTACACGGTACACCTCAGGCATCATTGCCAGTGCTCGTGCAAACTCCACAACGTACTTCACCTGTATATACATGTATCTTAAAGTCAGTCACACACACACACATAAAACGGATACAACGATAAACACATTATGAACTTCAAATATATAAGGAATATACCTGGCCTCCAGTGTCTGAATCGCGGCCGAGCTCCATGTTTTCTCCCGGACAAGACCATGAAGACTGTAAATGTATTGTTACTTAATTAGATGTGCGTGTGTGCGTGTGTGTGTCGCGCTGCAAATAAGTGCATGCATACGTACATGTGTAAATATCTGTACGTTATATACAATATGTCCATATATGTAATATAATACATTTGTAAATGCATAACACAGGCATACATGGATTGTGTACATAGAAACTTTAAATTTTTTTTTTTTTTTTTTTGGTGTGTGTGTGTGTGTGTGAGAGAGAGAGAGAGAGAGAGCACCTATACGTATATAGTCATTTGAATAGGCAAAGATAACCACGATAATTTCTCTCGATTATATAAACACACACACACACATATGAATGTATGTATATAGATAACAAATACATACTTACATACATACATACATATAAGTTGTTTACCAACCTTATCAAGACAATGTAGAGGCGTTTTTCCTTGTGCTGATCTGGCTGGGGCTGTTCCGAGTCAGCAGCAGACGTGTCATCCGGCTTGTCCTCGATTGGATGCACGACTTCAACAGGGAGATCAGGCTTCTCCCCCTCCGACAAATCCTCTGCGGACATCTCTTCTGTGAAGTCCTTTCTTCCCTGTTCACGTTCCATTTGCCTGTGTGACACCCTCTGTGCATTCTCTGCCTCATCCTGTACACACACACACGTGTGTATATATATATATATGTGTGTGTGTGTGTGTGTGTGTCATGCATCCCATATGTGTGTATATACACTCGTGTATGTGTTGCTTGTATTATGCCAATCGAAATCGTCTCTCTCTCTCTCTCTGTGTGTGTGTGTGTGTGTGTCTGTAATCATGTATTTATATGTATATTGATCCCATGATCATGTTCATATTATATGAATAGTAAGTACACGCGTGTGTGTGTGTAATATGTATATATGTATGTATGTATTTATGCAGTGCAAAATATATAATAAACACATGCTCCTATGGGTGTGTCTACTTCATATTATACACACGCATTATACGTATACAAACATATGCAAATATACCTGTTTCTTTTTCCTGGTCAGATGCCAAATCCGCCAGCACAAATTCTCCAGACGGGCACTTCGCTCCCTCACATTTCTCGTTGCAGTTGCCTGCAAAATAATGCAAACAATGAATGTACGATATGTATACAATACATACATATATAACCATGTATATATGTATATATATATGCACAACCCAAATATAAAAAGCATTGCCAATTGTAATAAAAACAAACTTTTCGCAAAAACAGAGAGAGAGAGAGAGAGAGAGAGAGAGAGAGAGAGAGAGAGAGACGCACCTGACCCAAAGTTCTATGAATGTCCGTCTCATCAAAGCCGCTCACAACTTCTTCAACAAAGTACTTGCTCGCATTGAATCCCACAAGATCAGTAGGCTGCTGCTGCTGCTTCTGCTGCTCGCTTCCCTCAAATCCCGTCCCAGAGTCTAGAATCGCCTCTAAATATCCATTAATCCACTCATTCCCGGCCATGGATTCTCCAGAATCCCGATTTTCCCCTCGGAAACTCACACACTGTTGCTAATGCACACAAAGATGAGATTTCCACCCCAAAATTCCGACTTTGCCCCGGAATCCCGATTTGGAGCTTGATCACACAGTGCGCTACTACACACACGAAGACGCCACCTCATGCGTCTTCATGTGATATGCCGCCAGGTGGCGCGTGGCATGCTTCCATTGCTTTAGACGCATATTCTATTTATTGATACCTTATACAAATTTAGATTCCCCACGAGGGGTATACATTGAACGGAATATCCTATAGAATATTCTTGTTTAAAAAATTGGTGAGTTTTTTTAAAAATATTATTTTGGTTAATTTTAATATTTTATTAAAAATAATACTATACATGACAAAAAAATTTAATATTTTACCAAAAGGTCAATATAAAAAGACGTATCACACCTGTTTCGTGAGAGCGTACTTTGGTAGTGTTTTCAGTTGATGCATTATTTCCCCAAAAGATGGCCTTGTTTTTGGATCTCTATAAAAAATAAAAATTTTAATATTTAAAATAAAAAATATATATTAAAAGAATAAAAAAGTATTAGATAATTTATATTGTCGTATACATGTATATAAGACACGTACACACACACGCACACACAACTTACGAGGACCAACAAGCCTGCATAAGAGATGCAATAGAGGATTCGATATTATCTGGTATGGGTAATCTTTGGTTTAGATATCCTACAGCTCCAATAACCTGAATTTAATAAAGATTAATATTTATTTATTTAAATAATAATTTTTTAGTAAATAAATTATATTTATTTACTAAAAAAGCAATATTTAAATACCTGCATTGAACTCATCCCAGCCCACGGTTGTTGAAGCGTGGCAAGCTCCCAGAGTATGACTCCAAAACTGTATACATCGCACCTGGTAGAAAATAAATAAATAAATAAATAAATAATTATCACATAATATAATATTCTTACTTTTCATCGGATGGTTCATTCCGTAAAACTTCCGGAGCCGTCCATTCGGGCTGCATGATGTACGTATTAGATGTATATACACGTATATACGATTAATAATTCCGTATAAGCGTACGTACGGTTCCAACTCCAGTTTTTGACGTAAGGAACGTGTTGTTCTTAGGTCGGGACAAACCGAAATCACAAACCTGCAAATGAATATTTAAAAATTAAAAAATTAATAAATAAATAGATAAATATATAAATTAAAACAAATAAGATTTAAGTATAATTATAAATAAATACGAATATATATATATATAATATATACCTTAACAGTAAAGTTTTCTTTCACTAGCAGGTTCGGAGATTTCAAATCTCTGTGTACAATGGGAGGACAACACCGATGTAAATAGTTCATCCCCTTGCACTGAGTGTAAAATAAACTAGTTTAATTATATTTAAACAATTACTTAAAAATAATTAAATATATTATGCGTATGTGTGTGTGTGTGCGTGGGCTTACCACGTCAAGTGCCATACGTAATCGCCGACGTTCATCTAACTTAGTTTTTTGTAGTAACCTGAAGAGGCTTCCTCTACCAGAGGATAAAATTAAATATTAATACTTTTTTTTAAATTTATTAATTAATTTTAACTATGTATATTAAATATTAATATTTATTATTAATTAGTTTTATGTACCTGGGACAGAATTCAGTAACAAGAGATAAGTTTGGTGGTTCGGTAACTGCTCCCATAAACAAAACTATGTTGGGATGTCGTAAACGACGTATCATTGCCACCTGTTAAAAATGTATTAATTAAATTGAAATAATGTATAATTTAAATTTATATATATACATACACATACACATACACATACACACGCATACACATGTATACCTCTCTCTTGAACTCCTCAAGAGCTTCAGACCTTATATCTTGATCGAGAAAAACTTTCACTGCAACATCCTGTATATTAAATTAATAAGTATACAAATTTATTTATAAATAAAATAATATGTGAATTTAAATATATATTTTACTTACAGAGCCTTGCCAATCAGCATGAAACACCCTTCCAAATGAACCTGGAAAGAAAGAATATTCCGTCATTAAACTTAAGAAAATTAATTAAACTATATTTTAAATATAATAAAATTAAGATAATTATAATTATAATAATATAAAATTTAATATTACCTTGGCCAACACGTTCTCCAAGGCGAACATCCTCCCATTTAATCTGATAGTCCTCTACTTGAGCGACCACTCTGCTCGGTTTTAAACCTTCTTCATTAGGCTGTTTAATAACTTCCTTAAACCGAGTTGTCTTAATCTCTGCTAGTTTAACCTCAGGTTTCACATCGAGTTTCACATCTCTTATCTCCAGTTTCACATCAGTTGAGTTTCCAGAGCTAGAGTCGTCGGGATATTCTGGAATATAACTTTAATGATAATTATTCTTTAATAACATAATTAATATTTGATACCTTTCTTTGAGCTGCTTAATGAGTCCACTAATGAGGATGAACCTGGTTTAATTGAAGAGCTCATCATTCCTGGGCTTAATGGTGTTCTTGCTTCTGGTGGTAATAGTTGTCCTGGTTTACATACTAAATCCACCACCCATTCCCTGTAATACATTATACACATGGTGTGTGTGCGCGCGTGTGTATGAGAGAGTACCTGCCACTATTGCATTTGACGAGAGCAAACGCGTCCTCCTCTCGCACACAAAAGGGATGACCTCGTACAAGCCGGCATGGAAGGCCAACACCATCAGCTAGTACCTAAATAAATAAATAATATTATTTAAAATAAATAATAAACACGAATATACCTTAAAGAGCAGAGCTCTATGCCTTGGTAAACCATTCTTAAGCAGACCGATCGGAAGCACGACACTACCGTACGTCTGTGTGAGCTTCAGTCGTTTCCTGTGGTAGTTCTCGGCTACATCTTCGTCGGAACCGCACGCACCTCCCATTGCTGTGCAAACGAGCCTCCCAATCTGGCAAGCGAGATCCAGAACCTCAGTAGCCTCATAAGCTAGGTGAATTGCCTTGTCTTCGAGCGCGCTCAGGTTGGGGTCGGTCCTCCTGCAGAGGATGTTTATTGTCTACTGCCGACAAAGCTGCCCACCAAACTTATTATACCGATTATTCAGTACCTGTCTACCAACACCACTTCGAATGCAGCATCCGAAGGGTGCACACATCTCAGCGAATCCAGCGGTGGGATACGCCCCTGCTCGGACGAGTCCGTACAGATGCTCCATACATGTGGACTCATCCCCCATAGCTCGTAAAACCCGTCTTCTAATCCACTCATCGTAACTCAAGCAGTTTGTCACCTGTCAAAAGTATCGTTAACACACACATACGCACGCACGCACGGCACTTATATACTTACCCAGTACTTATAAGAAGTGGTATCTGCCTTGCTTATCTCCGAGGAGTTCACTCCTTTAACCGTAGTAGCAACCTCGTCGGAAACCACGTTCTTCGATGGTACGCGTAACGAGAGTGCCATTTGGAGGTGGAAATCATCCTCGGCTTGAGGTGAGCAAGGGACATTCTCACAGAACCTGGCATATTCGTGGCTGCCGGAATATTCATTCGCAGGTGGAGCGTATTCGTAGTGTTCGTTTACCGGGTGAGCGTATTCCCCACCGTAGCTTATGTGTAGCAGCTCAGGAGATTCCGGTACTACCGTGCTTTGTTCAGTCGTAACCTGCTGCTCTCCCGGCCTCGTTATACGGAACCTCTTTAGTAAGTACTGTACGGAACTCAGCCCTAGACTCTGTATAAAACCACGTCCGGGTCATATGCGTTCTCTCTCTCTCTCCTCTCTCTCTCTCTCGCTACAATACACACACTTCTAGAAATATACGTATATGACCTGACGTGGCTTTTCCTCATCAAACAACTCCTCTCTTTGAACCTTTCCCTGTGTCTCTCTCTCTCCCTCTCCCCTTCCCCCCTCTCTCCCTCTCCCTCTCCCCCTCCCTCTCTCTCTCCCCCCTTCCCTCTCTCTCTCCCCCCCTTCCCTCTCTCTCTCTCTCCCGCTACAATTCACACACTTCTAGAAATATACACATATGACCTGACGTCGCATATCCCGGCTTTTACTTACTCTTCATCAAACAACTTCTCTCTCTTTCTCCCTCTCCCCTCTCTCCCCTCTCTCTCTACACACACATATACACACGCCACGTCAGGTCATATGCGTGTGTATACGTATATTTTTAAAAGTATGTGTATTGTGTAGAGAGAGAGAGAGTTGTTTTGATGAAGAGTAAGTATCAGAAGCCGGGATATGCATGCATAATATGGTATAAATACATGTGTACCTACACACACGCACGCACATCTCTCCCTCTCTCCATACACTTACAAAGAAAACCAGTTGAAGGTGGATTAGGAGAAGGCAAACTATGATCACAGTCTCGTTGTTGTTCCATGTGATGTTCTTCAGTTGCAGTTAAAGAAGAGATAGCAACAATGCCCTGAATTTGGCAACCATTTGCCATTAACGGGCTGCTCATCACCATTGTATTTATTAACACTCCATCTCTACGCTTAAACGCATGCTCCCCCGACCATAACTCCCTGCTAATCTTAATTACTTTACTAATCACGTTTACACACACACGCACGCACACACACCTCGACCAACGTGTGCTAAAATCTCCTTTGATGAGTTAAGTGCATCTAAAGGGAAAAGAATATCCAACACGTTTAATCCCGTGACGTCCTCTCTTTTCCACAAATACAGTGCTTCCGCAGTTTGACTCCTACAAAACTCATAACTATATATATATATATATATATAATTAAAATTATAAATAATACATTATTTAGATCCCTTATGATGTAATCGCACTCAAAAATCAAAGTGACAGAAAGACATTTCTCAATCACATGATGTTGAAATACCCATACATATACATATGTATATTGTACATACACGTATACTGATCTTGTATACGTGTATATATATATATATATATATATATGGAACTTACAATCACATACACATCTCTCTCTCTCTTTCTCTCTACAGACACACACACACATACACACATATGTCAAAGGGTGTGTATACATACCAGTAAGTTATATCACCATGGAGATCTATACAAAACACAGCTTGTCCGAGCTCCTCGAACTGCACAAGTTTTTAAGCAAACAAAACCAGGTGGGAGGTTCGATCCTCGGTACACAACCGATCTCCACACTCTGTACACCTCATCACTCTTCCTCCCGACTACGATTTGGTTAAACTCACCCCCTGTAACTCTCCCAAACATTGTTGGTATCCATTATGATTCCTTCATGTCTATGAATCAATTAATATATATTAATTATACATTGTTTTTCTAAGGTATATGTTGTATATTGTACCTTGTTTATGTCAGATTCGAATGAGTAAAGTGAGTATCCAATCGCCCAACAACCCCCCCCTTCTTCTGCATTTAAAGTGACTCCGTGATGTGAAACTGATGTGAAACTAATGTGAAACCGATGTGAAACCCCTTCTTTTTCTCTATCTACCTCTTCACGGACTGTGATTCTTTTCTATGGGAAATAACTAGAAATAAATAAATAAATTTAATTCATTAGTAATAAAATTCTTAAATGTATACCTCTTCCTCCATGGGATTAAATAAAAGCCTATATTAAAATGAAGAGAGACAAGGGGAGTTAATATATTTTTATGTAAAGAATTATATTTTATGTATGGAAATAGCCACCATATTAAACAAATGTTTTTGTATTAACACGCGTAAACCGACCCCACTATATATAAGTATATATAATTATACATTTCCATCATTATCAGTGTATCGATCATATCTTCTTCATTCCAAAGGCACTGTTTCTTTTACATATCCAACTTTTAATTGGTACTTGAATATTTAAATTATAGTTAAATTAATTAATATATGTGTTAATGTTAATAAAATATTTATATTGTATTAAATTGCATTTGCCTGTGATCCACATACATATAATATATGACCTACCCAGTGCAAGTGGAGGAAACGCGTGGACCACGCAAAAGATTTAACTATGCCACTAACAAGAGAATATCCTGTAGAATATTTTAATTAATAATACGGATATTGAGATCAGTAATTAAATTAATAATTATTTAATTAAACCACAAGATATAATTAAACATCATTCTAAAAGTTATATTAGATGTACCTGCCACGTGGCACATGTAAACACGTAAGACTGACACATGGAAGTCCAGGTCACCTTTGCTGTATAGTGAAATGACAAAGTATATTCTCTATTTTAAACTCTAAACCCTAAACCCTAAACATCTCAGCTAAAGTACACACATTGATGGGATGAAGCATACGTAACACATGACTACGACGTGGCAAACACCGTATCCATCGGATGTTTCCGACGGAAATCACAGAAATGAGCTGTGTAAGCTAGGGAAGAAGCGAAGATGAATCCAGGCACGGGAGCATTGTCGCTTATAGCGCTTCTGGCTGCAATATATGTCGCCATGGATCCATTCCAGATCGGCCCAGTAGCGAAATTCCCACAATTCCGTGCGAATTTTGTCGAGCAGCCGGCAACAGAGGAAGAAATAGGTTCTTCAAGGATCCGGATTGATTCCACTAACAGGCTGAAGAATGCAGATGTGAGATTCAAGGGGAAATCTGCGGCCCGGAGAGCATTGCGTTCGACCCACAAGGCCGTGGGCCGTATACGGGACTCTGTGACGGCCGAATCGTACGGTGGGATGGCCCTGAGAAGGGTTGGATCGAGTTCGCAGTCACTTCTTCCAATAGGTGTGTGCATGTGTGTGTTATACACTCACACATACGCACACACACACCAACTTGTGTGTGTGCACATACGTTTGTTGAATATACACTCACACACACGCACACACACATATATATACCTGTACATAATACGTACACACACAACGAAACGGTCAGGTATTACCATGTAGCTAGTGAGAAACGTTATGCAACAGATACATCTACACACAGACCAACTTGTGTGTGTGTGTGCGGGCATATGTTATATATATATATATATATATAGAGAGAGAGAGAGAGAAGAGAGAGGAGAGAGGAGAGAGATCTACACACAAATACACACACATGTGTGTGTGTGTGTGAAATGTGCGATTACAGGTCTTCAGTGTGTGCACCAAAGGATCCGCCAGGACCTAACTTAACAAATGAACACATATGTGGACGGCCATTGGGACTACGCTTCAAGAAGAGCACGTCGGAACTCTACATTGCGGATGCATACAAGGGTTTAATGGTTGCTGGTCCTGAAGGTTTATATATATATATATATATATATATATATATATATATAGAGAGAGAGAGAGAGAGAGAGAGAGAGAGAGAGAGAGAGAGAGAACTAATATAATTAAGTTTTGGTAAGGTGGCCTTGCAAAGTCGCTTGTCACGGAAGTAGACGGGGAGCCACTGGGTTTCACTAATGATCTTGACTTTGATGAACACGGCAATGTTTACTTCACTGACACGAGTACAAATATCAACGCAGGTCAGTACATACACACATATATGTGTATATGTGTGTATATATATACGTGTATATTGCAGGAACTTCATGCTGCCTGTTCTAGAAGGTGACAATACAGGCCGTTTGATCAAGTACGATCCAACCACTAAGAAAGCAAATGTGGTACTTAGAGGACTTCGTTTTCCAAATGGTGTTTCTACAAGCAAAGACTTTTCCTTTTTAGTCTTTGCTGAATCCACTTTGGGCAAGTAAGTCGTGTATACATGTATGTGTATATGTCTCTACGTGTGTATATGTGTGTAGATTGCATAAGTACTGGTTGAAGGGACCAAAAGCGGGAACAAGGGAAGTGTTTGCAGTTTTACAAGGGCATCCAGATAATGTTCGAACAAATGACAAAGGTGAGTTCTGGGTAGCAATGTTTTCCAGGAGGAAACCTCTTATGAAGTTCCTTGGCCCTCGTCCACTGCTAAGGGAACTGTTGCTTAAGCTCCCCATCCCTGCAAGGTGTGTGCGTGTGCGTGTGCGTGTGCGTGTGTGTATCCTACTCTCTCTCTCTCTCACACACACACACATAGATTTGCATATATAAAACATAGGCACTTCAAAACATGTCAATACATATGAGATACATATATACATATAAATGTAAAACGCACGCACACACCGCTGATATGGACTATGGACTTGAAAACAGATATATATTTCCATGGTAAGTGGCCGTTCCAAGTGGACTAATCGTCAAGTACGGAGCCAATGGGGAGTTTTTGGACGTCCTTGAGGACCAGTACGGAGAAGCGGTAAAAACTGTGAGTGAAGTCGAGGAGCACGATGGGCATCTGTGGCTTGGAAGTGTTATATGGAATCAGATTGCTGTTTTACAAGCTTCTGAATTTTACTTATGTATGTTTTATCATTCATATCATAAATATAAAATTTACATATATTTGTATATTACTGTATTATACTAAAGAGAAATGTAAATAAACTATCACATATATAATCTGACATTTAATATAGTGCTTGTCCTCTCTTTCTCATTATTTTAATTATAAGTTGGTGTTATTGGTAATGTGTGCAAATTTAAATAGTTTGAAAAGATATCAACCAGTAGTTGGTTTTATTTCTTATGTTGAAGAGACATACTAACCAATAAGTTTAAGTGAAATGGCACATCAATTTATAATAACATCAATTTAGTAATATTAATTGGTTGGTGTGTCTTCTCAATTATTTAGATTTATAATAACATCAATTTAATAATATTAATTGGTTGGTGTGTCATTCTCAATTATTTAGATTTGCTTAATGTGCCCTCTCAATTACTTAGATTTACTATATTAAAAAAATAATATTAATACATTTTTATTTATTAATTATGGTTGTTGGGGCTCTCTAGGCCAAATGTGGGTAGATTCAGGTAGTTTTGGTGGTTGTCATGATGCGGTTGTCGACGTCCAGCCCTGAGGTTTCGAGCTGGAAGGCCAGTCATCACCTTGGGTTATGTGGGTGTTGTATTGTGTAGGCCTTTACCCAGATGCCACAAGGGTTTGTGTACTAGTGGTTGGGAATTGTATTGTGGAGGCATGAGGAAGAGGGAGAGAGAGAGATGGCCTTCCGAAGGTTGGCACTAGCCAGCATAGAAAGAAGGTGTTAAACAGGAAAAGGGCTCTCTGCCTCACCTTTTCCTATTCAACCTGTTTCCTTCACAGACAGGAAACCTTTCATACAACGTACAGGAAAGGCTACACCCTTTCCTTCTCAACTCTCAATATATCTGTATATATATATAGACTTCTCCCAGTGCCACTATGACTGGTCTCCAAAGTCAAGGGCAAGAACGGATTTTGGCTATTGCCTTGTTAGATCCATTCATTGAGAGTAAATACACACACACAAGATTCTCTAATATGCACCTTTCATTACTAACATGAATAAAAGACAAAGTGTAGAGAACCTTTATCTCCTGCTAAAACTTCAAATGGAGACCCTTCTCCTGTTAGAACTTCCTGTTGAGACCCTTCTGGAGACCCCTTCTCCTTGCCCTAACTACTCCTTAACTACCCTTCCTCTCGCCACGTCATCCTTTCCTTTACGAGATTTCCTTTTCCTTTTCCTTTCACCTTTTCCTCTCGGTAAGGATTTTCCTCCTTCACAGCCTTTCTTCCTTTCCTTACGCACCTTTTCCTCTCGGTATTCACAGCCTTTTTTTTTTCCTTACGCACCTTTTCCTCTCGGTAAGGATTTTCCTCCTTCACAGCCCTTTCCTTCCATGCTTACTGGACCTTCCTACCCTTATTCTCTACAGTAGGATGCTCCTAATATTTTACCTTTAACACTGCCCCCTCCTTTGTTGCTGTGTCCTCACGGCAACTATCCTATTCCTTCCTTTGGATGTTGATCTTCATGGTACTGTGGATTCTCTCCTTTATACTTCCAAAAGTTGTTCTTCACTTTCCTAAGTTCTTGGTTGGAAGTTGATACCTTAAGTTGCAGCACTTGCTTTCCTGCATCTTGTTCCTTAGGATCATTTGCTTTCTTTCCTGTTCCTGAATAGTTTTTCCTTCTGTTCCTTTGGCTTTTTTCTGTGTTTATATTCACTTGCTTTAAAGGATCTGTGGTATACACATATGTATACTCTGAAGGTTGTTCCTGCAAATCAATCTTATACAGGATTGCCTTATAAAACTTTTCCTGTAATCAGGTATGTCGTTTTCCTTCTGCTGAACAGTTTTCTTTCCTTTCAGCACTACGTGAAGGTCAATATTGTTAAGACCTTCAATAGGATATGCTTTCAGGATTTCTACTTCTTCCTGATTATCTAGCCCATTAAACCAATCATATCCTTTTAAAACAAGAGGTCGGATTTCCTTTTTAACATACCTTTTAGTATGATTATAGATCATTATTTTCCTTCTCCTTCTTCTACCATCATCTTTCCTGTTCTTCCATTCTGAATAACCTTATCAGACTTAATCCATAGTTGGCTAAGAAACATAGTATAAACAGTATCCTTTTCTTTTTTGTAGGACAAGCAAGGATATCCTATTTGAATCCTTTTACTGTGATAGTGACTCCTCTCATTATGTTATGACCTTACACTTCGTTGATCAGCCATTTTAAGGTTAAATGGAGCAGGTTGGATTGGTCCTAAACCCATCCTTTTACATTCACCTTCTTCAATAAAATTCACACCTGAACCTCCATCTATTAACACTCTCTTTAACTTATTCCTTCCCACATATACTGTGATGCAAGGAACTGTCCATCATAATCACCTTCATACAGTACTTCCTTATCCATTTTACAAACTGTATATCCTTCACGTGAAGGTGATGTTTGCTGAACTAAACTTAATGCATTTAATATCTGGTTTCTTATATAAGGAGCTACCTTTATCAACTGTCCAAGCGTAATCTCTCCTGATTTATAGCTTGGTGATACATGGAGTCCATTGTTTTATCATGTAATGGTAATAATGAAAAACTTTGTTCACCTTTATCTATATCACCTTTTTATACCTTCTGATTCGTTATCAGTCTGACCTTTCTGGTCAGAATCCTGCTCCTGCTGTTTACATTTTCCTGTAACAAGCTCTCCTTCTTGTTAGGATAGTAACTACCTCACCTTCTCCTCCATAACAAGAGGATTCCTTCTTCTTCTCTTGAAGAGCTATAACTGCCCTTACCACGGGTGGATACTCATCTTTTCCTCCTCTATTTGAATAAGCCGTGTTGTAGGCTGCACATTAGTCGTTCTGGTGGAAGTAGGAGGTTGTACCTTCCGCCTAGGACATTCCCTAGAATATGTCCTGTTTCACCACATGTATAACAAACCTGGGAAGGAAAATTCCTACCCTGTCCTTGTTTATCATTTCCTTGTTTATAGGAATCATTTCTGCCTCTTTGACCTTGATATGGTCTTTCCTCTCCTCTATATTGCCTATCATTTCTTTCAGGATAAGGTCTATCATTCTGCCACCTTATATGGACCATTTCTTCCTGCATAATACTTTCCTCTCTAATTTCGTAAGGATTATCATTCCTTCGGTCATAATATCCACTGTTCCTATTCTGATAAGGAACTTCATTCCTTCTGCCATATATTGTTCTGTTCTCATAAGGAATGACATTATCATTCCTATCATTGCCACGGTTCCTATTAGGTGGGAACCTTCTAGGAGGTGGACGTTCATCCATTCTCCTTTCTCTCTCTATACTAGCCACATTCTGATTTAGGAAATGTTACAGTTCCTAGCCACATGTCCTTCCTTTCCGCATTTGGCATGTAGGCAATTGCAGTCTACATTCCTCTACCGTATGACCAGATTTTACATTTAGTACACCATACTTTTTCCTTTAACTCCTCTTTAACTGTCATTCCTTTTAAAGTTTTCATCATTTGAGCCAATGCTTTCTCATCTATAGGATATTTTCGAACTTTTACTACATCAGCTTCCTCTTCCTCTTCATCAGAGGATTCTTCCTTTCTTCCATATTTTCAGCTTTCCTTCTGCAATCTTTTCTATCTGCCTTCTCTTCTTCTCATATATTTTTAATTGATTAATGAGATCCTCTCTATCCTTTTCATTGATAGTAAGTGCTAGATCTCTATATGGTTTTAGCAACCCTTGCTTATACCATTGCAATAAGGCATCCATCTTCACATATGCCTTACACTTTTTCTCATGTTTCTTAAAACGGTGTGTATATTCATCTTCTTTTTGTTTTGCCTGAAGGATTGTCCTTAACTTCTCTAGATGTTCCTCCGGCAATTCCTCCTTTGAAATATTCCTTAAATGCATCAGTAACCTTCTGATAATCCTCTCTGACTTCCTTTTTAAATCATAATACCAGTCATAGGCATTTCCTTTCAATGTATTGGAAATATAAACAGCCTTTCTGCATCCGTCACCTTATACAGTTTTACTACTCTTTCAAACTGTTGTAGTGCCTTTTCGGATTTTCTTTCTTTCCTGCAGAGAATGTGGGATACTCACCGTACCCCAAACATTCCCGGGAAAAGTGCCATATTTGTAATAACCTTTGCTCTGGTGTATTTCCTCTTACACCTTCCTCCTTCCTCTTCGGAGTTCTCAGGAGTCCTTCTCCTTGCAATCTCGGTCTATGAACAGGCACTCCTTCCATTCCTCTTACAGTCTCCTCTAAACAGCTGTTTGATACTGCCTCCAATTCTCTGGATCAGCCTCAGATTTCTGTATTGTTTCTGCAATATCCTCCACTACTTACCAAGGATATTTTGACGTCTATTTTCGTCAGTTTCAGGTTGCTGTTGGGCAGCCACTCTATTGGCCTGCCTTTGGTTCCTCTGATCAGCTAAGGCTGAATCAGGACGATGGTTCCTCCACGGTTCCATTCATTCCTTTCCTTTACACATCGGCTCTACACCTTCTGAGCCTTTTCAGAATGAGAATTCTATCTTTTTAGCCTCTTTTCTCAATGAATGCTAACACTGCAATGGCGAAATCCCTCCGTGGTCGCCAATTGTTAAACAGGAAAAGGGCTCTCTACCTCACATTTTCCTATTTAACCTATTTCCTTCACACAGACAGGAAACTTTTATGCAACGTACAGGAAAGGCTACACCCTTTCCTTTCTCAACTCTCAAATATATGTATATATATCAGACTTCTCCCAGTTGCCACTATGATTGGTCTCCAAAGTCAAGGGCAAGAACGGATTTTGGTATTGCCTTGTTAGATCCATTCATTGAGAGTAAACATACACACACACAAGATTCTTAATATGCACCTTTTCATTACTAACATGAATATAAAAGACAAAAGTGTAGAGAACCTTTATCTCCTGCTAGAACTTCAAATGGAGACCCTTCTCCTGTTAGAACTTCCTGTTGAGACCCTTCTGGAGACCCCTTCTCCCGTGCCCTAACTACTCGTAACTACCCTTCCTCTGCCACGTCATCCTTTTCCTTTACGAGATTTCCTTTTCCTTTTCCTTTTCCTTTTCCTTACTCACCTTTTCCTTTTCCTTTTCCTTACTCACCTTTTCCTCTCGGTAAGTATTTTCCTCCTTCATAGCCTTTCTTTCCTTTTCCTTACGCACCTTTTCCTCTCGGTACTTCACAGCCTTTCTTTCCTTTTCCTTACGCACCTTTTCCTCTCGGTAAGGATTTTCCTCCTTCACAACCTTTCTTTCCTTCCATGCTTACTATGGACCTTTCTACCCTTATTCCCTCTACAGTAGGACGTCCTATGCTCCTAATTTTTACCTTTAACAGAAGGGTATATGTATTGCACCGAAATTACAAGATGGCATGGGTAGCTGTTGAACATGACCCCTATCTAGTCCCGTAACAAGACACAAGAGAAGATGAATTTAGAAGGACATGTTTCATCTCACCCTACACATGCAAACTGTTGTGTTCACTAAACCTGGAGTCACTAGGACATTGTTACCAATGGCCACCTCCAAACGTGCAGGGGGTTGCATGGAGCCTCTCGATGGCTATGCACTTGGAGGGAGTTTAACTTATGTTGATTGCTAGACAAATTAGGTTCGTTGTAGAATATTTCTGCCTTCCATATGGAGGGAAAGAGCCTATTTAAGCTATATTAAGATCTATACTACATTGGGCTTGTTAACATACAAACTTTCCTGTGTGCAGAAAACACTATTCACAGCGCAGGAAAAGCTTTGCAAGTTAAAGTGTAGGGATTTCGTCCAATAGAGAGCTCTATATATACACTTATCTCGTCTCTAAGGTCAAGGATAGGATTTTGCTTTGGCCATTGCCATGTATAAGCATTCACAATACACCATAAATATGCACTTGCATTACTATATGAATACAAAGAGATAGCAAGTGTGGAGACTTACTTCTCTCCCAAAGATACTCTCTCTCTCATGCATTGCTCTCCATAGCCTTCATAGCCTTCATAGTCTCTCTCCCTTCCCTTCTTGCCCTTGCTTGCCCTAACTGAATCCTGTCCTCCTCCAACGTCATAACTGTCTGCTTCCTGCAACCGTAGGATCCTTCCTACCTGTAGGATTTTTCTACTGTAGGATTTTTCCTGTACACAGGATATTTCCTACTACTACTTTCCTACAAGTTATTCCTCCACCGTAGGAAAGTCCTATATGCAGTTCCTACATGCTATATTTTTGGCCTCTAACACTATTCCCCACCTTGAATCTTGCAATGTCCTCATTGCACTATCCTACTCCTTCCTTATGATGTTGATTTTCATGGTACTCTAGATTCTCCTCTTTATGCTTTTGAAAGTTGTTCCTCTCTTCCTTTAGTTCTTGGTTGGAAGTTGATACCTTGAGTTGTAGCACTTATTTTCTTCATGATGTTCCTTAGGTTCACTATTTGCTTTCTTTCCTGTTCCTGAATAGTTTTCCTTCCTGTTCCTGAATAGTTTTTCCTTCCTGTTCCTTAGCTCATCCTCTATAAACGGAATAGGAAAAACATCCTTTTTGGCATCATTTAACTTCTTATAGTTTACACATACTCTCAACTTTCCATTCTTTTTAGGAACAATCACAAGTGGTGATAACCATTGTGCACCCTGTATAGGATAAATAAAACCTACACTTAACAGCTTATCTATCTCCTCCTTCACAAGCTGTGCATAATTAGGATTCATCCTATATGCTCTCTGTTTCACAGGCTCACTTCCTGGTAATAATTGTATAGTGTGTGTACACAATTCAGGAGGTATGCCTTTAAGATCTTTATAGGACCAGGCAAAAACATCCTGATATTTTTGAAGCAAATTCAATCCTTTTTCCCGGAATTCTTTATCTAATTCCTGAGCAATGAATAGGTTTTTAGGTTCATTTTCTGTACCTATATTCACTTGCTGCAAAGGATCTGTAGTATACACATATGTATACTCTGCAGGTTGTTCCTGTAAATCAATCTCATATGGGATTGCCTTATAGAACTTTTCCTGCAATCCGGGCCTATCTTCTTCCTTCTGCTGAACAGTTTTCTTTCCTTTCAGCACTACGTTTAAGTCTATATCTGTCAGGACTTTTAAGTCAGGATATGCTTTCAGGATTTCTACTTCTTCCTGATCGTCTAAGCCATTAAACCAGTCATATCCTTCTAAAATTAAGAGGTCTATTTTCCTTTTTAACATACCTTTTTGTATGATTGTATATCACCGGTTTTCTTCTCCTTCTCCCAGCGTCATCTTTCCTGTTCCCCAATCCTGTATAACTTTAGCAGTTTTCAGCCAAGGCCTACCTAATAACATAGTATATACATTTCTTCCATTTGGAGGACAATAAGGGACACCTTATATTTAAGACCCTTTATAGATATAGTCACTCCTCTCACTATACCTGTAGGCTTGACACTTCTCTGGTCTGCCATTTTTAAATTAAAAGGAGCAGGCTCAATGGGTCCTAAACCCATTTTCTTACAAGCATGTTCCTCAATAAAATTAACTCCTGAGCCTCCATCTATAAGGACTTCTTTTATCTTGTTTTTACCAATATATACAGTAATGCTGGGCACATACCCATCATAATCACCTTCTTTTTCATAATGTTTTTCTACTCGGTGAATTTCATTTCCTGTATATGCAGGTAAGGATTTTGGAACAATGTTCAACATTTCCAAGATTTGATTTTTAATATATGGGGCAATATGTATTAATTGTCCCAACGTGATTGTAATTTCTTGGCTCAATGCACTTTGAGCCATTGATTCTGCCACGTCATCCTGAATCCGTTTCACAGGAATGCTCTGTTTTCTAGGGTTACTCTGTTTTACAGGAATATTCTTTTTTCTTGAATATTCTTCCCTAAAATAGAATCAGTTATTTTTAGATCTTTAGGTATATCCGTCGGTTGTGTATCATCATCCGAGATATACTCAGGGAGATCTCGTTCTTGGAGATGAGTGTTCATCTCTCCCATTGTTTGCGTACTATCCCGCAATGGATACACAGAATTTCCTTCTTCTGCTGGAAGGTATTCCTGTTTCTGACATATATTTCTTTTTGTACAGATTACTGCTCTCACGGCAGGATGGTTTTCTAGCTCATTCTCGTCCACATCAATGAACCGAGCTCCAAGCTCTCTCTTAGGAGCATTGTTTGAGGTGGAAGGCTGATTCTTAGGACAATTTGGAGAAATATGTCCTTTCTCTCCACATGTATAACAAGTAAGATTAATAGAATTCCTTCCTTGTACTTGTCTTTGTCTATAGTTATTTTGATCTCCATAACTTTCTTTTCTTGGATATCTTTCTGGTCCTCTGTAGGACGTCTCCTTCCTTCCCATATTAGGCTTTATGGTGGAGCATATCTAGTTTTGATTCCCTTCATACAGCCTATCATCTCCTCCTGTATAAGGAACATTCCTTCTGTTATCAAAGGATTCCTGTTTCTTCCTTCTTCCCAACTCCCAAGCTGTTCCTCATAATAGAGTTTCCTATTCGAGATGGAAATGTGGTAACAGGTGGTTGTCTCACAGGAAACGGCCTGTTTACCAGCCTTCTTTCTTCCTTCCTTTCTCCTTTCTTTTTCCACACGTGCCACATTTTGATTAATAAAATACTTACAGTCTTTTGCCGAATGTCCTTCTTTATCACATATTTGACATTTTGGCAACTGTAGTCTACACTCATTCTTAGTATGTCCAGGATTTTTACACTTGGCACACCATACTTTGGCATCTAATTCCTTATCACAAGATTACCTTTCAAGGACTTAACTATGTAATAACATTCTCTCATCAGCCTTATAATCCCGAACTTTGATAGGTTCATTCTCATCATCTGAACTATCCTCCTTTCTCCTTGAGGATTTATCTTTCCTTCTGCTATGTTTTCTATTTGTCTCCTCTTCTTCTCATAATCTTTAAGATGCTTTACAAGATCTTTCTTGTCTACTTCCTCAATTGTCATTGCATAATGCCTATATGGCTTCTCTGCAATCCTTGCTTACCATTGAAGCAAAGCTTCTTCCTTAAATATAGTGAGCTTTCTTTTTCATGCTTTTTAAAACAGTGTATATATCCTCTAGAGTTTCAATTTTTCCTTGTAGGATATTTCTGAGCTTCTCTAAGTGCTCTTCAGGCAACTCTTCCTTTTTAAAGTATTCTTTAAAAGCTTCTGTAACTTTCTCATAATCTTCTCTCACATCTTTCTCCAACTCATAATACCAATCAGATGCATTTCCTTTTAATGTGTGAGGAAATATAAGCAACTTATCTGCATTGCTTACTTTTACAACTTCACAACTTCCTCAAACTACAATAAATGTCTTTTAGGATTTTCCTTCTTTCCTGCGGAAAAATATTGGGAACATCAATGTGCCTCCTAACATTCCGGGGAAAAGTGTCATATTGACATACTCGGTGGGTTTTCTCTACCACCTTCTCCTACCAAGAGGGGAATTCCAGGAGATACTCCTCCTGGTCTAATAGGAAATCCTGTTCTCCGAGGAGTTCCTTCCAACTCCTCTTCTCCTGCAATTTGATAGTCACCGTATTGTATATCCTCCACCCTTTAGCAGCACTTTCTCCTATCTGATCAATGAGTTTTATAAAAGCTTCTTGCCTAGTAGCAAGCTCTATTTGCTCAACTCGGGCAGCCTCTCTCTCGGCCTGCCTATTATCTCTCTCTTTGCTAGAGACGAGTTAGGATTATGATTCCTCCAAGGATCCATCCCATCATCATATATATACACACTTCTTTTTCACTTAAGCTCTACTTCTCTTAGAGCTATATCACTTCTCACTTAGGAATTCAACAAATTCCTCCACAACAATGGCGAATCCCTCCGTGGTCGCCATGTGTTAACATACAAAACTTTCTTGTGTGCAGAAAACACTATTCACAACGCAGAGAAAAGCTTTGCAAGTTAAAGTGTAGGGATTTCGTCCAATAGAGAGCTCTATATATACACTTATCTCGTCTCTAAGGTCAAAGGATAGGATTTTGCTTTGGCATTACCATGTAAGCATTCACATACACCATAAATATGCACTTGCATTTACTATATGAATTAAAGGAGATAGCAAGTGTGGAAGACTTACTTCTCTCCCAAAGATACTCTCTCTTCTCATGCATTGCTCTCCATAGCCTCCATTAGCCTTCATAGTCTCTCTCCCCCTTCTTGCCCTTGCCTTGCCCTAACCGAATCCTGTCCTCCTCTAACCGTCATAACTGTCTGCTTCCTGCAACCGTAGAATCCTTCCTACCCTGTAGGATTTTTCCTACTGCTATAGGATTTTTCCTGTACACAGATATTTCCTACTACTACTTTCCTACAAGTTATTCCTCCACCGTAGGAAAGTCCTATGTATGCAGTTCTACATACTATATTTTTGGCCTTTAACAGGGCTATTCTAAGTTTCGACACCATTTTAAGATTGAGTGCTCCTTTGCTGCATTGGGGAGGGAAAGAGCCTATTTAAGCTATATTAAGATCTATACTACATTGGGCTATTCTAAGATTCGATACCATTTTAAGATTGAGTGCTCCCTTGCTGCATTGGGAAGGGAAAGAGCCTATTTAAGCTATATTAAGATCTATACTACATTGGGCTATTCTAAGATTGGACACCATTCTAAGATTGAGTGCTCCCTATGAGAGTCAAAGAGCCTATTTAAGCTATATTAAGATTTATACTACATTGGGCCATTTTAATATTGGGACACCATTCTAAGGTTAAGTGTTCCTTGTTGGCATTGGGGAGGGAAAGAGCCTATTTAAGCTATATTAAGATCTATACTACATTGGGCTATTCTAAGATTGGACACCATTCTAATATTGAGTGCTCCCTAGCTGCTAGGGGTGCCCCTACTACTTACTATGTGGGAGAGCTTATTGGAAACTTATGTGTGTCACAACCTTTCCCTCTCCCCTTATGCCAATTGGTGTTTATGAGAGGGCCCTCCCCTTATGCCAATTGGTATTATTGATGATCCAATTAGCTTGAGTCTTTTTACCCATATATCCCACATATCCCACAATCTTTACCTAGGTAGTCAACCCACTAGGTTAGAATTATAACACTATCCAGAAAGTCACTTGGTTGTACACATGTGATCGAGGGGTTTAGGTGACCTCTGGGAAGCTGCTTGGTTGTACACATGTGATCAAGGGGTTTATGATGCAAGTACAACCAAGAGGTCGCATCACATGTCAATCGGGCTAGAGGCAATCCCAATTGACATGTGATGTGAGTACAAACCAAGAGGTCACATCACATGTCAATCGGGCCAGAGGCGATCCCAAAGCCATGTGATCGAGGGGTTTAGTTAGGTAAGGACAAGTGCGCCAACCTTAATGGCGTGAACTTTACTTAAAATTCATCCCTTAATGAGAATCGAGCTCGGGACTGCTCTGATACCAAATGTTAAAATCTTTCCCTCTCTCTTTACGAGGGCCAATTGGTATTTTAAGAGGGCCCCTTGTCATAATGACCAAGTTACGCTTGAGTCTTTTTGCCATATATTTCACATATCCCACAATCTTTACCCAGGTAGTCAACTCACCATGATAGAATTATGACAATGTGAATGTATATTCATGTGTGGATCTCCATGTGTTGAAGTTGATTTCCTCTTATAGTCTGATTGACACTTACCATGTGGTCCAACGACATGACAATCAACCATCATCCACCTATTTCTAGGAATCTTATGATTATTATTGACTCTAGCATTTAATTTCACTACCATAATGTAGATGGCCACCTATGTCATCTTCCTCATGATGACATGTAACAATCACTGCCATAATCAGGGCTCATAATGTCCATGGTCAGTGCTATCCTCGTAGTGCCATATGTGGCCTCTTGAGTCTCATGTAGTCTATTAGACCTCTTTTGATCTCCTAGGCATTTAGTTGACCTCCCGTGGACGGACCTCTAATCATCCCTTGTGAACCTCTAGCCGTCCTCCTATAGACCTCTGTCCATCCCTATGGACCTTCAATTGACCTCATTGAACCTCTAGCTATCCCTCTGTAGACCTTCGACCAACCTCTCGAGACCCTGTTTGCTGAGGAGCACCTAACCGCTAACCATATGCCCAAACTTAATTATGGCTATGTCCCGGAGCCATGGCATACTTATCATGCCTCAAAACTCACCTATTTGTCAAATTTCATCAACTAGCACTAATGTTGCCTTTCCATTGTTCCAAAACTATTCACCAAATCTCAGATCATCTAAGGTCCTCGCTCCACCAATCGCTCCCCTCTCTATTTAGGTTTTGTGCCATCATTGTGCCATGCTCCCTCCCTACAAAGTTGGGCATCAATGATTTGTCGCCCATGTGCGGTTGCGCTGGTGTAATTATAGATCCTCTCGTCTGGCATTCTGGTCTTCCTTCTAGTTGGTTGGTGGGTTGCCCTCCTCCCCCACCTCTATCATGGTTCATTGGTCATTGTTCACTAGGTGTGTTGCTTCCTTAGCTTCGAGCATATATATGTTAGTTCATAATTGGCTAGCTGTAGGTTGCCTTATCGCCATGATGGTGGGAGGTCTTCTACTTGTTATATACCTTCCTAGTGTGGTGAACCCATATCCCCAGTGGAGTCACCATAGGTGTTCCATCTCACCTTGCATAGGTGGACTATTGTTGTTTTACTAAATGTGGAGTCTCTAGGACACTATTACCAATGCCCACCTCTAGACGTCAGCGTTGAGCCTTTCATTCTAGTATGGCACATCATATTTATGCGATTAGGCCTCCGATGATAGTGCTCAAACTTGTTTTGTAGTTACGGATATTAGTCCCTTCGTGGGAAAACAAACATGTTGGTGTTCATAGTCATTTTGCACCTTTGCACTGAGCCAAGGTCGGCCCAGTAATAGGTCAAACCCTTAGAGTGCATGCCGAGGATTAAGAATTTAACGTTTTGAATCTTGACCTCTACTCTCCTTATGATGCCCTTGGGTGTCACCTTGCTTTCGTTTGCCATATGCATTCCTAGCTTTTGGTGGAGCTCAGTCAACATAATGTTCACACTCGAATTGCCGTTTATGATAACGTTATGAATGGTTCGGCATGCAATTTGGATTAGTATGGTTGGCACATTATCCACAAAGTTTATTGCCGTGGTCGTGACTCTCAGTGGCTTTGTCGTTGGTCTATGCAACTCCCAAGTGAGAACTCGCCTATGGTCATCAATACATGAGTCTCCCAGACTTTATATGCAATACTTTCATGAATTCCTTGTGTTCCTACTAGTCCTCGGCCTTGGGCGAGTCTTACCTATTTTGCAGCAACCTCCACTTTGGCATGCTTCTGGTCCATTGTCCCGATTGAAAGGGTTCTTCCACTACCTCCTTTTCACTAGACTTTCCATTGTCCTTGTTCTCCAAGTTTATAGCCAGCAAATCCTGTGACTATATGATCGCCCCGCATTGTAGCTCTTGTGGTACTATTGCAACATGATTGGATTGTGGGGCAAAGGTCAATGTCAATATGAGAGCAGTTGAGGTGCCCACTGTCTTTGCAGCTTCTGGCACATGCGCTTCCAACATTGGCTTGATCATAGAGATCCATGAGCAATAATAGAGTGAGTGTGACCAACTGTACAATGTGCAGATTTCTCTCAACGTTCTGGCTGGTTATCCTTGTCATCATACCTTGGCCGATAGGATTGGTGCTCTCAAGATCATGACCTTTGACTAGTCATTCATGTTAGTCTTACAACCTTGGCTTTGTTGGTTGTCCACATCTGGCTCCAACTTTTGCTCAGCTATCATTACAACTTCCTAGGGTGGGGGCTTGCTCATAAGCTCAACCAACCTATAGGAGCGTTTGTTTATGGGACCCTCAAACATTACAAACATTATAGTATTTGTCTTCTCACACTGTATATCTCAATTTGGCGAGGGTTGCTGTCAAGTAGACCTTCCTGATTACCGATCTCTATTCCTTCCCTCGTGAATGTTGTCCTCGCTCTTGGCTCCTAGACGTTGCTCCCTCTACATGGCCCTCAGGTTGTTTGAAAAGTTTTCTTCATTCTTGGTTGTGTCGTTCGGCCCCTTCGTCCTTGGACTTGTCTTGTGCCTTCCTTTTCTAACGCCTCTCAACTTCCCGCTTCTCTACTTTCTTAGCATACCAAAGTAACTTATCAAACGTTCAATCCTTATCCAACTCAATCCATTTAGAAATCTCCAGCCGTAGTCTCTTCCAGTCCCATCTTCTTGGTAAGGTTGACTAGTGAATCTCTGAGCTGGGCGATATATCCCAACATGTAGATCGTGTAATCATGACGAACTCTCTTACGTTTCTACTTTAGGTTAGCTAATTTATGGATTACCTCTTCTTTACTCTTCTAATTCATGGAAGGTATCAAGAACGCTCTTTGAGTATGTCCATTGAACTCCCTTGTTCACCTATAACCATTCCACCATGCATGCCCTTCTTGTACAAGGTTGCATGTGAATGCGCTTAGCTTTCTTATGATTGTCAATCACACTTCTTAATGTTTCAACTTGTGTAGTGTTAGTTGGCATCTTCGCTCTTCGCTCCCCAAATGTCAGTAAAGGCATTGCCACCATGCTCTCTTGCATTTGGCTGAGTGATGGGGCTAATAAGGTTATTGGTCCACATCCCTAGCTTCATGTCGCTCTGAAAAACATTCTAAGTTGATCCCTCTACTTTGGATGTGCTGAGATCCATGTCTTGGTGCCGTGAGGGCACCTTGTACTTCCTTTGTGCACCCATTCTTCCCATGAGGAGGGTGACAACTATGGGCTCCTTCCGGTTGTCCCTTGGAGGGCCCTTGTGGAACCAGCATCTTGGATGGTGGCATGGGCTCCATGCGACGAGAAAAGGGTCACCCGCAGGGGTGCTCTGCAGCGGGATGATGCTACTTCCGAGAATCCGGACATGGATGGTATCCCTTGTCCAGCGTTGTTTGGCAAGAATACAACCTTGCGACATCCCTCACATTTTGTGATGGATGTTGTTGCTTGGGCAAATTCTCTTGTTTTAAGCGATATTTTCTCGTCTCTTGGTTGTTGCAGCTTTGCTGTGTGACCTGTAGAATCCCTCGCGTGATCAATACAGTCTTTGCTTGCCTTGGCGAATTTCCCTCCTTGGGATGAATCCCCTCATCCCTTGTACAGGTTGCCCACTATGCAACCTCCTATTAACGACTCTTCTAATCAGTTAGTTCATCAACGTCCAATTGCCTTCTAGTGGTGTCTTCCCATGTTTGTTAGCCTTTCAAAATCTCATGTCACTACCTTGGTACTTACCTTGACTTTGATGTGTCATCCAATCGATTGAACTCCTAGTGCAGAGGTCTTTTGTCATGGTTGTCGCCCTCCCTAGGGGCTTCTAGATGATGCTCTTGTTAGGATCGTAGTTAATCATTTAGAGGTTTCCTAGTATGTGTTTATTCTTTGGGCATATAATGGGAAAACACAAACAATATATATGCACGACCCGATACAGGATACAGGATACAGGATACGACATACAGGATTCAGCCTACAGATATGCGATACAGGATTTCGGCCCGCAGGAATTCCACAGGATATGCCACAGGATATTTCACAGGATATTCCCGCAGGATATTCCTACAGATATTCCTATAGATAAGGATGACCAATTTTGGCAGTGACTAGATTAGGTATGACCAGATTAGCTTGGAGTTGTAGCAAAAAGCTCCGACCTAATTGTTGTACAATCAGTTACAATCAACACCAGTCATTCTACGATATTCTGTTCCTTGTTCTTGTCTTGTTCTTGTCTTTCTTTGCCTCCTGCTCCTGTCTTGCTCCCGGATCCTGTCTTGTTCTTGGATCGTCCTGTTCCTGTTCCTAGTTCCTGTCTGTTTCTCGGCTGTTCCTGAGTCAAGCCTTCCTGTTCTCGGAATCCTACTTGCTTCCTAGTTCCTGGATCGTGGCTTGACAGTTTGATTGTAACTCCTTTCATAGCTCTTCGTTTCCCAGCTACCTTTTTTTTTCCTTGATTCTTTCCTTCGTTTTTTTCTCCTTTCTTCTTCATACGATCATGGCTGATTTTGAGCACTTTCAACGCGAGCACCAAATGTTGCTTCATGAGCTGGCCACTTTGCGCCAAGGTCACCGATCTACAAGGCTCCACCCATGCGGCACATGCAGCTGCTGATGCATCCTCCAAGGTGCTGCGCAGGCTCTTCTCAGGCATCGGTGGTTCCTTCTTCATCGAACTTTTCTCGGAGCCGAAGATCAGCATGCCAGAGAAGTTCAGTGGAACCGTGCCAATTTCCAAGGTTTCCTGAATCAGATCCGGCTCTTGATCCGCATGCAACACGCCGCTACTCGACGGATGCACAAAAGGTTGGCCTTGGCATCCTTACTAAGTGGATCTCCACGAGCTTGGGTTGCTCCCTGCTGGAGCGTGACGACCCATTGATGGAAGATTTTGAAGTTTCGTGGCTGCCTTTGAAGCCTGCTTTGGAGATCTGATAAGTACCGTTCTGCATGCACAAAGTTACGGAGGCTCACACAAGGATCCAGACCAGCTTTCCGTTTATGCATCCGAATTCCAGCAATTGTGCACGAACATTCCATGGGACGAGACTGCATTGATCGAACATTTCCGTTTTGGGCTGAAGGACGACGTGAAGGACCTTTCCTTATGTTACCGGATGCCCAAACGTTAGCAGAGATCATGCAACAGGCCGTTCGCTGCGACAACCGTTTGTTCGAGCGCCGTCAGGAAAAATTCCGTTAGCAGTTCCTGCAGCCAACCTGTAGCCGTGCACATGTTCCTGCGACACCTTCTGGCAGTTCCTATGGAGGTAACAATTCTAAGCGTGGCCACTTTCAACTGCTGAAACAACGTCGACGGGGTGAGACCTATGCTTGTATTGGTGCAGCAGGACAACAAGGTGGCGGAATGTCCTAATAAAGCCAGGAAGTTTCAAGGCGCGTGAAGCCGAAGCTGAAATTCAGCCGGAAAACTTCAATGTCCACTTCGTCTAGGAGCCGCGAAGTTGGACGTAGTGCAGGCTCCATTGGTGCTACTCATACCATTCATCACTCAAGTTTCCTGTACACATTCGCCTCAATAATCGAGAGCTCAAGAGTTTGCCCTGTTAGACACTGGTGCAAATGCATGTTTCATGGATGACACTTTGCAGCTCAGCATGGCATTCCGGTGGTGAAGTTGAAGCATGCAATTCCTGTAGAGGTGGCCGATGGTCGTTTGATTGCTTCTGGCGCAGTTACCACGCTACCACACCTCTCTCTTGCATCATGGTGCATTCAACTGTCGATTTCCTTCAACCTGATCAAGACTCGGTCGACTCCCATCATTTTTGGCATGCCATGGTTCGTTGTTGCAAATCCGCAGATCGACTGGGTCTAGGACGCTCACGTTTCCTCTCCACAGCCAGGATCAACCTGTACCTTCCTACGTGCAGGATACATCTTGGTGTCTGAGGCAGTACAAGCTACAGGATTGACCGTGCCTGTTCCTGTACCAGTGTTGAAGATCCTGCTCGACAGGATTCACCTCATGTCAGTTCCTCAGCACATCCGCAGGCTTCTCCACTCCTGTAAGTTTGCGGTGTCCTGTACAGAGTTCTTCCAATCCTGTATCAGTGTCGAAGGTTCCTCCTCAAAGGATCCACCTCCTGTTGATCCATCAGCACATTCACAGGCTCTCCTCACTCCTGTGCATCCACGGACTTCTGTACAGGATTCTTCCAATCCTGTACACTTGTCAACATCCACATCTGTTCTTCCAATCCTGCTTCTTTTCATTACTCTGTTTCTATTCCACCCCCCAAGATCCTTCCTCTTTTTTAATCACAGCTCCTTCCTGCTCCTCTCCGAGTTCTTACCACTACCATGCATGAACTTACCACTGATCCTGCTCCTTTCCACCTTTTTGCCTTTCAAGTAACTCCTACGTCCTCTTCTACCTTTCCTGTGTCTGACTCTCCTGTTTTTCAATCCCTTCACCTACTCCTTCCTTCTCCTCTTCTTCTCTACCATCCAAGTACCAGACTTTAAGGACGTTTTTTGACAAGCACAAGGCTACAGTTTATTCCTGTTCACAGGTCCTACGACTGTCCTATTGATCTTGCAGAAGGAAAGACCCACCGTTCGGACCGATTTACGCATTGTCACCCACAGAGGGAGGTTCTTCGTCAATACATCGAGGACAACTTGGCATCCGGCTTCATTCGTCACTCAAAGTCCCCTGCAGGAGCGCCAATCTTCTTTGTCAAGAAGAAGGATGGGAGCTTACGTTTGGTTGTGGACTACAGGGGTTATGAATCAAGCTACCATTCGGAATCGTACCCGTTGCCATTGATCCCGGAACTTCTCGATTGGCTGCGAGAGCAAAGGTGTTCACGAAGATCGACTTACGAGGAGGCCTACAACCTTGTACGAATTCGTCCCGGCGATGAGTGGAAGACTGCCTTCGTAAGTATGGACACTTCGAGTACACGGTGATGCCTTTTGGCCTTACCAATGCCCCAGCCGTGTTCCAACATATGGTGAACGACATCTTTCGTGACTTCTTGGACCAGTTTGTGGTGATTTACCTTGACGACATTTTGATTTTCTCCAAGGACCAGGCGGCAATGACAAGCATGTATGGTTGGTTCTACAGCGACTTTGTGAGCATGGCTTGTGCGAGTTGGAGAAGTGTTTTTCGATAGGGATTCTGTGGAGTTCTTGGGCTACATCGTCTCCTGCTGGCGTTTCCATGAATGCACAAGGTGAAGACCATCGTGGAGTGGGAGAGGCCCAAGTCTGTACGAGATGTACAATGTTTCCTTGGCTTTGCAAACTTTCTACAGGCGATTCATACAGGACTTCTCCAAGCGTTGTATTCCACTCACGGAACTCACCAAGCGCACAGAGGTTTTCTTGGTCCGACAAGGCGGAACATGCATTCACAACACTCAAGGACACCTTCACGACAACTCCGATTTTAGCACATCCTGATCCTTCTCGTCTTTTCTTTGTTGAAGCAGATGCCTCGGATTTTGCAGTAGGATCCGTCCTATCGCAAGTTGGAGAGGACAAGTTGCTTCATCCTGTAGCTTTTCACTCTCGTAAATTCCTGTCGGCGGAGATCAATTACGAGATTCATGACAAGGAACTCAAGGCCATTGTGGATTCGTTTGAGGAGTGGCGGCATTTCCTGGAAGGTGCTGCACCCTGTACAAGTTCTTACGGATCACAAGAACTGGAGTACTTTCGAACGGCTCGAGTTCTCAGTCGGCGACAGGCTAGGTGGGCGGAGTTCCTATCACGTTTTGACTTCGTCATCGTCTACAGGCCCGGTTTTCGGAATGGCAAGGCTGACGCTGTCAGGCCACGATCCAGGAACCAGGAAGGGAACAGGATTCCAAGGACAGGAAGGCCTGACTCAGGAACAGGACCGAGAGCAGGACAGGAACTGGAAATAGGAACAGGACGGATCTAAGAGCAAGACAGGATCAGGATAGGATCCGGGAGCAAGACAGGAACAGGACAGGATCCCGGAGCAGGACAGGATCCAGGCAGGACAGGAAACAGGAG
>PUQB01000115.1:292500-507935 GCA_003024785.1 Selaginella tamariscina | reverse complement strand
TGAAGAGTGGTTCGACAAGGTGACCCAAATCACATAGAAACAATGCAGATGGATGAGGTTGGAAAAGCTATACGCGCTTTCAAGGGCGAAAATTCCAAACGAGACGAGAATCATGTCTTCAATAAACTGGTACGTCTCGATCTGAAGAGAGAGCAAGAGACACTTGGATTGCCGGGTGTTCAGGATAAGGAGTGGTAAGGTGGTTTACTATCGATTTGTATTGGCGGGCATCAGAGAGGGGCAGTACAGATTCTCATGGGACTCATCGAGGATGGCGAGTGGAGCAGGCCGGTACATATTTCACGGACTTGGTGCGATGAAGTGCGGGTAAAATGCAAGAACGTGATGTTCCAGCCATTCCATGAGTGTGTGAAGTTCACTTACTCCATAGAGCCGAAAGAGTTCCTCGAACACGAAGAGACAGCAAGAAGGATGATTTGGAGGTAAGGATGATCTTCTTGACATTGTTACATTCTGACACTACTATATGTTCATTACAGGTATGTTGTAGCGAGAAAGGTGCCTCACACACAGACTATGGTATTCTGGTTAGATTACATGGAAGCACAACAATGTGGTCGAAGACAAGATCTGGCCTGACAGAGTTCGAGCGTGTACACGTACCGTTCTGGCTTGATTATCCACCTGGGCAACCACCAACATGGGAGAAGGATCTCTACAATGAACACTCAAAAGATCTCCCATGCATCTCATGGATCCGCAGAGGTCGACTTCATTAGAAGACAAAGGCCAAGGCAAAGCGGCGTCAGCTTGTGCAGCAGTCAAAGAAGACCTCAGATACAGTAGCTGGCACCTCCACTACTCGCGATTCAGCTGCCTTCTTCAATTTATCTGAAGTGCTACCATCGCAGGGAACCATGGACATCAAGGATGACTTGGTCACATTCGTCCCTTCACTTGCTACAACTCGAGGTGATAATTTCTTGGCGATTTGATGACATCGAGGAGATGCAACAGGCCGTGCTCACGGATGAGAAGGAAGAGGAGGTTCCTGACGCTAGACTGGTTCCTTATAGAAAAGTTCAGACACAGGTGGCCAGGTACCATATAGCTGACGCCAGACTCGCTACCAGCATATTGCGGGAGAATATGGTTTCAACTTGGTGATCTTCGACCTTCCAAATGGGACCTTGCCAGGAAATACAACGAGTGATACGCCATACCTCTACCTTGATCCAGTGAAGTTCGATGAAGCACTCCAGTTTGCAGGTATGCATATGGCTGCAAATGGTTGGTTGGTTGTGTTTGCTGCAGCAAACACCTGGGTTCAAGTTGTCGAGCTGCAAGTGTGGTGGACCTTCAACTTGCTGCAACGTACTACATCTACAGAGGGCGTGGTTGGGGCTACCGCAACAAGATGAAGGTACTTTTTTCTTTATTCATGAAGTTCATTAATGATTTTGATTTTTAACAGGAGAGCATCCTGCTCCTTCTTGTCTTCCAAGATGCATCTAGAGGATTGCGCGATAATCCACTGCGTTTGTCATCAACAATTCTTGTTGATAATCCTGAGCAGTTCCAAGAACCATGGTAGGCATTTCATTTCAACAATTTAAGTATTTACCATTATCTTCACATGCAGGATTGACTACCAACCGAAGAGCACTCGATTGATGCAGTCGTGATAGAACGACTCACCGGCCAGGTGATCTTATCTGGGATATAGGCAGTGGTACGGGGTCCTCAATGCTTGCAGCTATCGAGCTGGGGAGAAACATTGTTGGGACTGAGAAGAACCCTGAGCTCGGGAGAATTGCTATGAACAGGATTAAAGAGAACATCCAGCCAGAGGAAATCCCAACCCAACCAATAGCGACGTCAAGTAGGACTGGTGGTTCACGAATTGCAGCATTGCTCAATCGTAAGAAAAGTGACAAGTGTTGAATTGTACTCTTTGGTGTTGAAATAAAACTTTAATAATACAGTATAAACATGGCTATGATTAAATATTTTTGTTGTTAATTGCCGACTGAGCCAAAATCCTAAAATTCTAAGAATATTTAGGAATATTCTAAGAATATTCTGGTAGATTCTTTAGAATATTCCGGGTCCAAGCCCGGAAGCCCTCTTTTTGTCGGGACTCCGGGAATGGTAGCTGATCGCTCCGCCACCGCCCCAATTCTCTCAGCCCACATGCTGCCATCACTTTCCTGACGTGGGTTCCGATTCATCCCGCACTGTTGAAAATTACCCTAGTTCCTTCTACTAGGTTTTCCTCTCGCAGATGGTGAGAGTCTTGCGGCACGTCACCCTCCTGAAGAAAGCAGCTTCACGGCAGAGCAGCTGGAGGCGAAGTATGGCTGCGGCAAGTTTCTGCCCGAACAAAAACGTCTATCTCTGCGGTATGCGCTTAGAACCTTCTAGCTCCGACTGCTCTCTCTCTCTCTCGCTCATTCACAGACTGCCCTCCCCCTCATCAATTCTAGCAGTCCAATCGAGCAACCAACGTCGAATGGATGTGCCGGCGGGGAATGGGGGCGGCTCAGGCGCAGAGTTGATCTCCTCCAGCGCTTGACGCAGGCGCCGGGAGTGCTGAGGTGCTAAGCGCGACGGAGACATTGTATAAAGCGATTACGGAGGTGCAGGTTGCGATGCGAGGATCTGACAAAGAATGGGCAGATAGAGCTGCCGCTGCAGCTGAACCGGTGCAGCCTCTCCTGCTGGTAACTCCCCGAGTCCTCCTCCGGTGGAGGAGCAACAACAAGTCGCAGGGAGTGTGAAGGAAGCCCTGTCCCGAGGGTGGAACCTAGTGTACCAAGATCCTCTGCGTGTTGTGGACTATCTCGGGGGTGTTGTGGATGGCTACATGAATGAGTGGGCGCTTGACACACATCATGCCGCCTGGACGATGGCGCTGCAGAGTTCGGGTTGGGGGAAGTCGAGATCGATCCAGGAGCTGGCTACCAAAGGCTTCCACGTCGCGTACGTTTCGTTTATGAGCCCCGGCGCGACGGGCGTCCCCGGGCGAAGTGCAGTTGCCGACGTGCTGACTTCCGATACCAACGACCCCGCTGCATTGCGGCATGGGTGGCCGCCATCCTCTTGCAGATAAAGGACGCAAGCCCGGGGAAGTGGAGGGGAGACGAGGCGTCATTCCCCAGGAGGGACAAAACCCGGAGAAGTGGAAGGAGGCGCAGGAGTCATTCCACAAGGAGGTGTCCCAGAGGTATCTCAAGTGGAATTCCTGTAGTTTTTGGGTGACATTGTGTTACCAGTTACAAGGAACTCAAGGAGGACGTGACTGGAACAGTGCCTCACCAGTCTCCTGCTCCCGGAGAGCAGTGGAATCCTGATCAACTGCGGCAATGGATTGACGGCAAGCTGAGCGGAGTCTTCACACTGGAAAGGAAGGTGGAAAGGAAGGTCGTGGAAAGGAAGGTCGTCTTCTGTCTGGATGAAAGCCGCCTCCTTGTTCAAGGAGCGGCCAGGTTCGTTCTTGGCTTTTAGGAGGTTCTTCTCGGCGATACCCCACCATAGGAAGCTCTTCGGTCTGGTGGCTGACACAGCAGGGAAGCTAGGTCTTATTTTCCCACACAGAATGTTCGATCCGAGCGCGCGGGTGTGGATCCAGCGGCTAAGTTTTTTCAGCCCGTGTGGATGGTGGGAAGCGCGCACAGGGAGCCGGACAAGCTGAAGCGCCTGATGTCGGAGCAGAAGGATGTGGCTGCTGTTTCGGAAGACTTTATAAGGGAGCTCTTCAAGATGGGGCGCCCGCTCTGGCGTGCTCTGCTTGGAAACAATGCGTCCCTGAAGGGTGCAGTGAAGTTCGCCCCAGCCAGAAGCTGTTGAACGGGTGTCTCTGGTGAGTCTGGAAAAGACGGAGGTCCCACCAGAAAAGAGCATGATCATGCAGGCAATGGCAACGGCCATCATCGGGGTGGTGGCCGGGTTGGAGGTGGCTGCGTGGGCGGACCTCGCCCAACACATGGTGGCTGGCCATATGCGCAGCGTGAGTCACGTAAGTGGGGATCGGGAGCGTATCTTCACTGCTGACGTGATAGAGCCGATCCTGGGCGAGGCGGCGGGTCACATCTTGGCCAATGTGGAGGTGCTGCTTTTTCTTCTAAAGCATGGGTGGGGTATTGAAGCAAGCCTTTGTTGTGGAGGGGCCACGAGGAGAGATTGTGGGGAGGCTGCTTGCTGGTGCTGGCCATGCATCGCCCCTGGGCAGCTTCCTGTCGGTGCTTGTAGCCGCAAGGTGACGGCCAAAGGCTTCATTTTTTTCAACCGTTTCATGTTCCTCAACAGGAAGGAAATAAGCAGGAAGCTTCTCCTCTTCTGTTTTCTTTGCGGGTTTGCCATCATCCCGCAAAGAAACCAAGCGGGGTTCGACGTTCTATTGCCCTGGCTCGTTCCAGGACCGGATGGCAAGTACCAACTGGATCCAGGTCGGATGCGAGCTGTGCCTGTTCAGATCCGAAACAGGCAAGCCGATGCTGTGAAAGCTGAAAAGCTTTTAGCATGTCTTTCCTCCTGGTAAGCTTGTGTTCTTGCCTCAGTGCCAACTTCAGTTTGTTTTTTCCAGGACCCCGAAGGTCAAAGAAAAAGAGAAACAAGCAAGTCCACGGAGGCGGAGACCAGCAAGTATGTTTGTTGGGCGGAGACCAGCAAGTATGTTTGTTGTCATTGTGTTAAATCAAAACTTAAATGTTTTATTTTGGACTTCAGGCCCGAGCAGGCAAGTACTTTCAAGCATGACGGGTAAGCTTGTTTCTCTCCCGTGTATCTCAGCTGCATTCATTCTTTTCTTTGCAGCCCTCCCCGGAAAGAGCTGCAGCGAAGGTTGCGCGTTTAAAAAATAAAGAACTTGCTGATGAGGATGAAGTTGAAGAGTTCCAAGAGCTCTGGGAGCCCGGCCTCATGGAACATTTTGACGAGGGCAGGTCAGTTTGATTTGAGTTTACACTCGATCGCGACTGTTGTTTTTTTTTAGGCCTCTCAAGAAGCAGCGGACCACTGTGGCAAAGCAGGAGGAAATCAAGCTTGGAGACGAGTGTGGCTTGTACCTTCACGTCAAGGGGAAAGCAGCTGTTGAGCATGAGGTATAGCACGATTCAAAACTGCTGTTGGTTCTACTGTGTTGTTTTCAGGTGGATATAACTGAGGATTCAAAGGTGCTCGTTCTTCGGGGTGTACGATTCCCATTCCTGGAGGTATGTCATTCATTTTACGGTGTCATTTGCCTTAAAGTCTCTTCTGTTTGTCCTGAGATCAGGGAGAGGGACGGGTGTCCGCTGAGCTGGAGAAGATGTGCGACGCATTCTTCAAGGTGGAAGATGTGCTCCAAGTCGATGAGAAGAGAGGGAAGATTGCGCAGCATAATTTCAGCAACTACTTCAAGCTGCGAAAGGTTGGGAAAAAAAGTTTATGAACCGGATCTACTTGATATCATATTGTAAATTATACATCTTGATATTATCATTATTATTATGTTCTTAAAAGCTTGTGGATTATCTGTACTCAGCTTTAAGTGCATTGAGGGCTAGGTTAGAACATTGAAATGGTTTTTTTTCTTTTTTAAATTTTATTAACAGAAAAATAAAACTAACCAGAATTAATTTGTCACCTAAATTATAAGGCTGTTCAATATCGGGTTAAAAATTTGAGCAAAAAATCTTCTGCCGCGTAAGTTGTATATTCCTGTTTAATAAGTTTTCAACCATTACTGAGTAGTTGCATTACATATTAATAAATTTATTACAAAACAAAGAGGTAAATTAGTGCGTGCGTGCGTGCGTGTGTAAGAGAGAGAGTGCAGTATGTGTCACTAATTAACATATTATATCAGGAGATGGAGGGAACTGCTCAGGAGAAGATGGATGAGGCTGGTCAGAAGAAAGAGGTGAATTTTTAATTTTTTATTAATATCAATTTAAATGTATTAATTTTGTTTCTATGTTATTTAAAATTCAAAATTAGGAGGTTAAAGGGTCAGCTCAGGAGAAGATGGGCCATGCTAAGGATTCTGCAAGCAATGCTTCTCAGGCTACGAAAGAGAAGACTCAGCAGTCCAAAGAACAAACTGGTCCAGCAGGTAAGTATATGTTATGTATATAATTTAAATGTAAATATGTTATTAAAGTTCAGTATTTAAAAGTGACTTTTATGGAGGAACCAGCAGAGGAATTTGTCTCAGGAACTCTCTCTCTCTCACTCACTCACACACGCACGCACATGCATATGTGTATCTAACGTAGGTTCTTTTGGTGAACGTAGATGGGTGAAAAGACGAAGGAGAGTGCTGAGAAGACAAGGGAGGCACTCGCTGGAGCCGGGGAGAGGGGGAAGGAGAGAGATGCTGAAAAGACAAGGGAGACATGCATGTACATACTAAAATTGATATCGATTTTAACAAAAAATAAAAATAAAAATAAAAAAATTACTTAATAAATGCTTATTTCAATGCTTATAAAATTAGGTGAGTGACTACATTTCAATTTGTTTATGTGTAGGTGTGTTATAACATAAGGTTTTTTTTTACATTCGAACTTAAACAATCATATGAGTTAATTCACTCTATGTATGTTTGTTTAATAAGACATACATGTATATGTCATTTCTTTTTTTCTTTTTAATTTTATGTTTTTAATTAATATGATTATGTGTATATTTAATATGTTAAAGCTCAATTTATAATACGTTTTCTAAATTATCAATATAACACCATATTGATTTATTTATTAATTCTTTTTTTTTAAATTAATAAGAGGAAGTGAATTCTAAAAGCTTATTACTATTATAAATACAAATTCAAAAATGAAAAAGGAAAATAATTAAATATTAAGAAGATATTATGAATAATTATTAATCTTTATAATATGCAATAGATTGAAATTGAAACCAAGACTAATTTTTATATGTTCAATTTATTTATCCTTATTAAATCCTTTGCACAACACCAAACACAATATATTTTACTTATAATATTCTTATAAATCAAAGTTTAAGTTGATTTATAATTAATTACATCAGTAAAGAGCTTCTTTACTATCATTTACATGCATATTACAAATAATAATAATAATAATAAAACAATTAAATATATTTAATATAAATGATTAAGAATGATAAAATATACTAAAATAAGTAAAAGCTTATAAAATGCCACATAAACATATGCATGTGCACATATACATGTGTGTCATAGTTTTTATTATGACTTCTCTTTACTTTGGACGTTGACTGTTGTTACCTACTGTACTATGTTGACAAGCCCTAGATGTAGTGAAAAACAGCCCCGCTTAGTGCACTTAGGTGTTTAGGGGTAGTCCGGCCGGCTGTCCTTAGATATCTCGAGAAACTCTAAGCGAAGGTAGCACTTACCTTCTAGAAACTCTTACCCTCATTTTCCGTGTCCCGGTTGGATTAATGGCTAGTTCGGCATGTTGGATATGCTTAGAAATACCCCTAGGTTTGACAGGTTAGGGTTTAGGGGTTGATGGATAACTCACCAAGTATGTTCCCTCTGGGAATGAGATTTCAGTGCTAGCCCACTTATGTAAACAGGAAAACAGGGGGGGCCTCTGTCACATAAATAAGGTAGTATATAGGAGCGAGGGTTCCTGGGTTCATGACTGAGCTCGTTACTCTTCTCCTGGTGCAAGCTCTAGCTTGTGTCGTCAAGACACAACCCTCTGTTGTGCCACCTTAACTTCCAGATGCCAAGGGTACGTCCCACCTTTGGGTAGCTTACCCTTAACGTTGGCGAATCCATGCCTGGGAGGTCTTGTCGGAATGCACGTTCCAAGAGGCAGAGGTTGAGGCTTGTCTCCAGCCTCCTCCTCCACGTCAAGCTAGGTGTAGCACTCACGGCCAAGCAAGGCATATCCGTGTCCTTGTCCAACTGTGGGCGTGGGATCTTGTTTGACAGGTTCACGTTACTTGGTTCCTGAGGGTTCATAGAGGGTTCTAGAGTTGGCATTAGGAGCCACGTTTGTGGTACTTGGTGCAACTCTTGAATCTAAGGGCTATGGCATGATAGCCCACATCGGGGAAGGCAGTGTCACATGGAGATGTGACACTAGGCTAAACGTCACATGGTACAACGCCTGAGGCACGCCCTTTGGGGTTATGTCATGGGCTTGTCGCCAAGGGGTTGGATACTTTAGCAAACAGACATGCTTGTGCTTGCACTAGGGTGCTAAGCCTTGGGCATCCGCTCAAGGGAGGTTAGGTCTCATAACTAGGTGTGCTTTGGCACACTTGGTTAGGGGAGTGTGTCTCCTTGGAATTCAAGGGTTGAACAACCTAAACATGTTAGCAGGAGCCCTTTCGTGAGGCACTCGCAAGGTCATGTGCTTAGGGTTATCCCAAACCTAGCCTTAGGGAGTTTGCTTAGCAAGACACTCGTGTCCGCCTACGGCGCACACTCGTGTCCTCATTAAGTACTAGCTCTAGGTCTAGGGTATAACTTGGCCACTCAAACCTTTAGGGGTTAGTCGTGGTTCAGGGTACCCCTTGTCGCCCTAAAGGGGTTGTACTCCTGGATGAAGGTGATTTCTCAAGGGGTAAGTGACAATGCCTTAGCTCTCGTTAAGGGTATGTGTGGAACACTAATGGGGGTTAGGGCATGTCATAGTTTTTACTATGACTCGACCCTTTACTTTGGGGTTTGACTGTTGTTACCTACTGGATTATGTGACGAACCCTAGATGTAGAAGAAACAGGCCCGCATAGTGCACTTGGGTATCTAGTGATGGTCCGGCCGGGTGTCGTTAGGTATTTGCAAGAAACTCTAGGCGAAGCTAGCACTTCCATTTAGAGAACCCTCCCCCGTTTTGACGTTCCAGGTTAGGGTTCTTTGCAAATTATAGCTTGTCAAAATAAGGGTTAGGGACACCCCTAGGGTTGACCTAACCCTAGGGTTGCCCTAACCCCACGTCCTAAACCCCCCCCTAGGGGTTAGGTTTAGGATTAGGTTAGGACAACCATTTTCTCTAAGGGCTGGCATTTCCGTGCCAGCCCACTTACTCATTTAGGTAAACAGGGGGGGGGGGGTCCGTCACATAAATAAGGTAGAGTATATGTAGTGAGGCTTCCTGGGTTCAAAAGAGAGCTCGTTAACCTCCTACCGGTGCAAGCTAAGCTTGTGTCGTCAAGGTGCAACCCTCTGTTGTGCCGCCCAAACTTCCACACGACAGGGGTACAACCCACCCTAGGGTTAGACTATCCTTATCGTTGGCAGGATCTTGCCTTTGAGACAAGGGCACGTCACTTCCAAGGAGTTAGCCAGATTCCTTGGTCCGAAAACCTGCTCGCAAGCTCAAAGGTATTGCCCGAGTTCACGTTCCGCAGAACTAGTGGTTGAGGCCTTGCTCCGGCCGCCTCAACCACGCCAAGCTAGGAACGACACCTATAACTCGGCTAGTCCGTGCATCCTGATTCACAAGGTGAGTCTCGTTCGTGGACTTGGTCAGTTAGGGTTTAAGTTCCTAAGGGTTGGGTTCCTAATACGGGTTACTTTACCAGATTCCGTGGGGTTTCCAGAGAGGGGATTCCAGGGTTGGCACCTGGCAAGCCGCCTTTGTGGCACCAGGTAAAAACTCTGACAATTGGTATCGGAGCAAGTTCTCTGCGGTCAGTAGGACTACCTTAAGTCATAGAGTGTTTCAATGTTTAGATAACTCTAAATTCTTGATCTACTCTATCGCTTTGGTTAACATGTCTGTATTCTGCGCAGAGAGTTTGATCCTGTGAGTTGTCAAACTTCGGAGAACACTTGCTCAGTGAGTCGGCGTGAGATTCTAGGTATGTCCGAAAGTCTTATGCTAGTTCAAGCTGATGTGTGTGGGTGTACAACCTGTGCAGGGTGTTTCCAACTTAACATTGGGAATATTCCGAGCATATTCTCCGAGTGTTGAAACTAGGGTTCAATACGATGAGCAAAAGAAAGCAACCGGAGCCTGAGGCAGAGAGGGCTGTCGCAGAGGCTCAAAATGAGGAGATGGATGAAGCTGATCCAGGTCGACCCCCTAGGGCTAGGCAGCGACCTGGTTGGCGTGAAATAATGATGGATGCCCTAAACGAACTTCGAGGGGATGTTTGGGTTGAACGACGAATCGATAATGTTGCCGTTCGGATTCCAACGAATACGCAGTGCCAGATGTTCCGCAACCAGACACACGGAAAAAGAAGAAGAAGCATGACTCAGAGTCAGGTTCCTCTGAATCAGATTCTTCGACGGAAGTAGTTGGTGGAGGTCCCAGTAAATTCAAACCGGTAAAGCCTTCGAATTTCATGGGTTCAAAGGATTACAAGGTTTTGGATGACTGGTTGTATGATATGGAAAGCTATTTCGAGGCTGCTTCCGTGAGAAAGACAGAAAAGGTTGCATGTGCAAGCAGTTTCTTAAAGAAGAAGCTAAGACTTGGTGGCGAATTGTTGAAGGTGAACGTGGATACCGAAACAGCTGGAAGCACATGAAAAAGGAGATCAAAAAGCAGTATATGCCGGATGATCTCGGTTTGCGATTGCGTGCTGACCTGGCACTTTGTCAACAGGGAGTTCGGGGAAGTCCTATGGACCACGTTTATCGATTCGAAAGTGTACGGCGATTGGTGCCAAATATGAGCGATGATGAAGCTCGAAGTTGCTTCATGGCTAGCTTGAATGAGAAAACGCGAAGGGAAATCTTAAGGTACAAGCCCACAAGCTATCGGGAATGTCAAGAGGCAGCTCAAAAGGTTGCTTATGGCATGTCGTTAGAAGACTTGTACAAAGGGGAGGAAGCAAAACCTAAACCAAGGAGGTTTCCTCCAAAGTCTGGGTTCAGAAGGTTTGATGGAAGACCAATCAATCGCCATCAATTCGAAGTGCAAGTCCCTTTGTTGGCAGTTCCAAGTTTTCGGACACATCAAGACCCACCGGATTTCGGAAACCATTGGCGTTACCACCTCCTCAGCAGACCAAAGGATCGGCTCCAAAGTCTGCTCCCCCGCGTTCCGCAGGCGGGGTCGTGAAATGTTATAATTGTAACAAGCCTGGTCATTTTGCTAAAGAGTGTCCGGCACCCTCACAACAATCAGGACATTTCAAGGCGATGGTAGAAGAGGAAGTTGCTGAACCAGAAACGCTTGAAGATCCGGAAGATGAGTCAGAAGAGGTAATGTTGTGCCAGACACAACCTGCCTTATTCGCTATTCAAGACAAAACTGACCCTTTGCTATATTTGACAGGAAGGATACGAGGGGACCGAGTCCGAATGATGATCGATACTGGAGCAACATACAACTTCATATCGACTAGTCTAGCTCGTCGATTGAATTTGGATGTAATAAAGATGTGTGAAATAAAGATCAATTTTGGCAAAGGTTCTCAAAATACTAATAATATAGCAAGGGCAGTTCCTGTCCAAATCAAAGATTGGAAGGCTAAGCTAGACTTAGTTGTCTTGAATATGACGGGGTTTGACTTTGTTCTGGGTATGGAATGGTTCCATAAACATGTAATCGAAATGAGGGGTTCCGGAGATAATCGAATCACGCTTGCAGCAGATAAAGAAGCCATTAGAAAAACGACGCTCAGAATGGAAACGCTAACTGATAAGGATTGGAATCCTATGTTCCTTACCTTGACTCAGTTGCAAAGCAGTTAGACATCGGGAACGTGTGTTTCTTGCAATGGTTTTGGATACTGGTGAAGTCAAAATAGGAGATGGTCAAGAACTGTTCCGAACCTATTTTGGAAGTCTTGAACATGTTTAGGATGTGTTGCCAGAAGACTTGCCGCCGAGTTACCTCCACGTCGAGTGGACCACAGATAGAGTTTTGCCAGGTTCGTCTCCACCGGCAAGAGCCCCATATCGGTTAAATCCTCAAGAGTTGTAGAATTGAAGAGACAGCTGACAGAATTGTTGGTCGAGGACACATTCGACCTAGTCGATCGCCATATGGTGCACCTATCTTTTTGTAATGAAAAAGGATGGTACGATGCGAATGTGTGTGGACTATCGAGCACTGAACGCGATAACTATAAAAAAGTATCCTCTTCCACGAGTGGACGACTTATTTGATAGCTATCAAAAGCAAAGTATTTTTCAAGAATAGACTTGAGGTCGGGTACCATCAGATTCGGGTAGCAGAGAATGACATTGAGAAGACCGCTTTTCGAACGCGTTATGGATCATTTGAGTTTCTAGTCTTGCCATTCGGGTTGTGCAATGCTCCAGCAACTTTTTGCACAATGATGGATGATGTGTTTAGAGACTATCTAGACGAGTTCGTAGTGGTGTATATTGATGACATTCTGTTTTCAGTTCGACAATTGAGAACATGTGGAACACTTAGAAAAAGTGTTTCAGAGGTTGAGAGAGAACCAGTTGTATGCTAAAGAAAGCAAGTGCGCATTTGGTCAAACCAAGATAGATTTCTTGGGACACTTGATCTCAGGTGGGGAGGTTGCCATGGACCCAAAGAAAATTCAAGCTATTACTGAGTGGATGACCTTAAAAGACGTGCATGAAGTTAGATCATTTCTTGGTCTAACAGGGTATTACCGAAGATTCATAAAGGGTTACTCGGAAATAGCGGCCCCATTGACAGATCTTACGAAGAACATTCCATGGCATTGGACTCCAGAGTGCCAACGTGCGTTTCGTCAAACTCAAAGAGGCTATCTCTTCTGAGCCAGTTTTGCAGTTGCCCATCTTTGAAGATCCCTTTGAAGTAGAATGTGACGCTTCCGACTTTGCAATTGGTGGTGTATTGCAACAAAAGGACATCCAGTGTCCTTTTCTCGAAGAAGTTAGATGCCGCGCAAACTCGATGGCCTACACGAAAAGGAGATGTATGCTATTGTTGCTTCCTTGGAGTATTGGCGTCATTATCTTCCAAGTCATGGCACTGTGGTTTGGACAGATAGTGTAACTCTAAGGTATTTTGAAACGCAGCCGAAGCTATCAAAAGTATGCTAGATGGCAGCAGAAGTTGGCACGATTTCAGCCTGAAATCAGACATAAGGCGGGAAAGGAAATGTGGTAGCTGATGCACTCAGTAGAAAGGGTCATCTTCGTATTATGTCAGCACCCGTGTCAACTTTGGTGGATGAATTTGTGACGGCGTATCCTCAGGACAAGTTTGCCAAGGAAGCTTTGAGCCTGGTGGCAAAGAGGAAACAAGTTCATCAATTACGAAGAGATGGTAATATTCCAGCAGGAATAGAAAGTCGAATGGATGCACTCAAACAGGCCCATTTTGCAGTACGAGATGGAGTTCTTTATTATAAAGAAAAGAGACTCTATGTTCCAGAAGGGACATGGAGGGAGAGGCTATTAAGAGAGCATCACGACGTTCCTTTGGCAGGGCATGGTGGAAGGCACAAGACGTTGGCTTTGTTGAAACAGGGATTCTATTGGCCGGGTATGATGATGTTGCCAAGTATGTCAAGACATGCCCCACATGTCAACAAGTAAAAGTCGTTCGCAAAAACGAGCTGGGAAGTTACAATGTATACCGATTCCAGAGCGGCCATTTCAAAGTGTTACTTTGGACTTTATCATGGGATTGCCAAAATCTTGTGGTTTCAATGCTCTTATGGTGGTGGTCGATCGATTTTCAAAGGTTGCTCATTTCATTCCAACTGTAGAGACAGTGAATGCAAAACAAGCAGCAAAGTTGTTCTTCCACGAAGTCGTAAGAGTGCGAGGGCTACCGGAAACGATGATCTCAGATCGGGATCCTCGATTTACTGGCAAGTTTTGGGGAACGTTGTTCAAGCAATTTGGACGATGCTGAGGTTTAGTACGGCTTATCATCCACAAACGGATGGTCAGACGGAGAGGGTAAACCGACAAGTCGAGGACTATCTCAGATGCTATGTTCAAGGTGATCAACTTGATTGGGCTGAACACTTAGATATGGCTGAGATATGTTACAATAACTCGACACACACTGCAATCGGATGTAGCCCGATGGAAGTGTTAACTGGGAATAAGGGTGGTATTCCTCAGAGTATGGTGTTACCGAAAGACGATAGCAATCGAGTTCCATCTGTAGCAGAGTTCACGGGACAATTGTATCGAACATGGGAAGCTGCTCGTCAAGCGATGGCTGCAGCACAGGAAAGGTATCGTCAGCAGTACGATAAGCATCGGCGGGATGTAGAGTATCAGGTTGGGGATATGGTATTGTTGAGTACCAAAAACCTGAAGGTTCCAATGACTCTTTCGAGGAAGTTTCTATCGCACTACATAGGTCCATACAAGGTGGTGAAGCAAGTAGGGAAAGTGGCTTATGAGTTGGATCTTCCTCCAGAGTTGGGAACAATACACAATGTGTTTCATGTCAATTTGCTCGAGCCATTCCACAAAGATGAGAAACATCCGCAAAGATATGAAAACTTACGTCCGCCCCCTGAGCTGGTTCATGAAGGTACGGAGTACGAAGTCGAATCCATATTGGGCAAAAGGAAGGTTTATGGACCGCGAAAACGTAAGTTTGAGTATCTCGTCAAATGGAAAGGCTATCCGGCGTGCGAATCGACATGGGAACCATTGGAGAATCTACAAAACGCGATGGAGTTGGTGAATGAGTTTGAGGCAAGGTCTCAAACTAATTAAGGAATAGTTGTTTTTTTCTTCTTAACCTAGGGGCCGACAGACAACATTAACTAGAGGCCTCCGATATAAATTCTAGTTAACTAAAAGAAATTAACTAACTTGTTGTCTGTGTCGGGTGACAGACTTTGCAGACGTGCAAAAGGTCTCCAAATGACTTCTTGTCGCAGGTGGTACCTCCGGCAGCTGAGTTCTCACTCAGTGAACGACGGTTCTGAAGTATTTGGCTTCGCGTAATGCAAGGGGGGTAATAAAACTTGTGAACTTTTTGCTGACTCCGCATAGAGTGATTAGCGTTAGTTTTCAGTTAATTTTTCCTAACCTAGTCTAGTCTTGGAGTTAGACGTCAACGAGGACGTTGACATTTTCAAAGGCGGGGAGTGTGTCATAGTTTTTACTATGACTCGACCCTTTACTTTGGGGTTTGACTGTTGTTACCTACTGGATTATGTGACGAACCCTAGATGTAGAAGAAACAGGCCCGCATAGTGCACTTGGGTATCTAGTGATGGTCCGGCCGGGTGTCGTTAGGTATTTGCAAGAAACTCTAGGCGAAGCTAGCACTTCCATTTAGAGAACCCTCCCCCGTTTTGACGTTCCAGGTTAGGGTTCTTTGCAAATTATAGCTTGTCAAAATAAGGGTTAGGGACACCCCTAGGGTTGACCTAACCCTAGGGTTGCCCTAACCCCACGTCCTAAACCCCCCCCCTAGGGGTTAGGTTTAGGATTAGGTTAGGACAACCATTTTCTCTAAGGGCTGGCATTTCCGTGCCAGCCCACTTACTCACTTAGGTAAACAGGGGGGGGGGGTCCGTCACATAAATAAGGTAGAGTATATGTAGTGAGGCTTCCTGGGTTCAAAAGAGAGCTCGTTAACCTCCTACCGGTGCAAGCTAAGCTTGTGTCGTCAAGGTGCAACCCTCTGTTGTGCCGCCCAAACTTCCACACGACAGGGGTACAACCCACCCTAGGGTTAGACTATCCTTATCGTTGGCAGGATCTTGCCTTTGAGACAAGGGCACGTCACTTCCAAGGAGTTAGCCAGATTCCTTGGTCCGAAAACCTGCTCGCAAGCTCAAAGGTATTGCCCGAGTTCACGTTCCGCAGAACTAGTGGTTGAGGCCTTGCTCCGGCCGCCTCAACCACGCCAAGCTAGGAACGACACCTATAACTCGGCTAGTCCGTGCATCCTGATTCACAAGGTGAGTCTCGTTCGTGGACTTGGTCAGTTAGGGTTTAAGTTCCTAAGGGTTGGGTTCCTAATACGGGTTACTTTACCAGATTCCGTGGGGTTTCCAGAGAGGGGATTCCAGGGTTGGCACCTGGCAAGCCGCCTTTGTGGCACCAGGTAAAAACTCTGACATGGTCCGATCGAGTGTCATTAGGTATTTACAGAAAACTCTAAGCAAAGCTAGAAATTACCTTCTAGAAATCCACCCCCAATTTTGACGTTTCAGTTAGACTAATTGGTTAATGTAGATGAGTTTGGTGTGTTAATAGGGTTAGGAACACCCCTAGGGTTGACTTAACCCTAGGGTTGACCTAACCCTAAAAACCCGCATAGGGTTTTAGGGTTAAAGTTGGGCTAAGTTAAATACTCTCTCATTAACTTAATACACTCTCACATTCAGGAAAAGAGGGGGCCAGGGGGGCTCCGTCACGTCAACAAGGTAGAGTATGAATAGGAGAGCTCTTGGGTTCATGATTGAGTTCATTGCTCTTATGTCAGTACAAGCTTCACCTTGTGTCGTTAAGGTACAACCTTTTATTGTGCCGCCCTAACTTCCAGATGACAGGGGATGTCCCACCTTTGGGGTAGCACACCCTTAACGTTGGTGAATCCATGCCTAGAAAGTCTTGTTGAAATGCACATGAGGCAAAGGTTAAGACTTTTTCTTTAGCCTCCTCCTCCACATCAAACTAGGTGTAGCACTCATGGCCAAACAAGGCACATTCGTGTTCTTGTCCAACCCATTATTAAAATATATAATTTCCCAACTTATTAAGATTGCTACAGTTGGTATGCTCCAATGTTGCAGCACTATTCCGGATTTAGCCGGATAAATCTTATGAATACTATGTTTCGGAACAAACTCTCCACTAAAATAATGGATGAACTGGTTACGATCAACTTAGAAGGGCCACCTATATATACAATGAAGTTTAAAAGAGTTGTTAATGAGTAGAAAAGCTATGTTCATGTGAGCATGTTATGTTTTGATGTTTTAAGAATAAGTCCTTTACAAATTAATGTCAAAAAGGCAATTTAAATCAATTACAAAAAGATTTTATCTTTTTTAGTTAAATAAGTCTATCGAACGACGTGTTAACATAACTATCTAACGAAATAGTGCGGTTGTCTTAGTCAAGGAACTGTAGTGATGTGTTGACACGGCTATCTGACACCTAATGTGATTGTCTGACGTGTACGTTAGCGCGGAGCGCACACATTGGACTCACTATCAAACTATTTCATAACTTTTGCGATATTAGCATTATGTGAGTTCCTTAATTCATTTCACTGTCATCCGGATATCCAGGCGATCACATGCTTTCTATGATTGAACATGAGACAAAGAGTACTTGCACAAACTCTAATTACTTGAAAGCGATATATCTATCATACGTATGTATATGTGTGTGCATGTGTATATCGCTAGGTGTGTGCATGTGTGAATCGCGAATCGAATCCACAAGCTACACGCGCATTCAAGAGAGGCAATCATCTCCATTTCTTGTTCTTTAAATCGACCTTATACACATATATACATATGTACACGTAGATATACACCTATGACTTCCACTTTACCACCACACATACACATGTGCATGATGCACGCACATGCATGGCATCCATTTGTACGCTCTAGGACGTGATGGAAAGCTGCAAATAGCCGAGGACTTCGTGGGTGTGTGTGTGTGTGTGTGTGTGTGTGTGTTATAGAGTCTTCATCTGTGTATATGTACCTACATATACGCAACGTGGTAATATAATTGAGGATGTTTCTAATTTATTTGTTTTATTTTCATATTTGTCAAGACAGTCGTTATCAAGAACCTTGACTTTTTTAGGAAACATGCGTTATCGTAAATATCTAATTATGTCATATATATGTGTGTGTGTGTCTATATATATATATGAACTTCATATACTAGAATATAACAAGCAACATAATAATAAATTAATATATACGTTAATATTTTTTAAACAAGGTATAAATAATAATGTAATTTTCAACATTAAAATAATCAAATAATAAACATAACATCAATAAAAGTAATTAATAATGTATTAGACTCTAATTTTTAGGATTAATAATAAACAGAACATCTATAAATATTTGAGTACACGTGAATATCTAATACTGTCTCATATATATATGAATTCCATCTATATTAGTACATAATAATATTAATATATTTTAATAGATTTTAACAAAGTATAAATAAAAATCGAAACAATTATGTAAACATGTTTAGAACTAAACAATGATTAAAATTAAACAGCCATTTCAAATCGTGTGGTTAACTTGCCCCAGAGGTCCAAGGGGGTGACTTAAGATCACCTGTACATCAGTACGCGTGGGTTCAAACCCCACAGTTCATATATACAGTCACATATATCCACCATTTATTTAATTTTAATACATATTTAATATATTTTTACTATTCTAAGTGAGTTAAATTTTTTTTGAGGATATAAATATGATATCAATATATAGGGAACACTATATTAAACATACATACTTATAAAAATTTAATATATGTATTCTTTCTTGTTTCTATTATTATTTGTCTTACTATTCTAAGTGAGTTAAATTTTTTTGAGGATATAAATATGATATCAATATATAGGGAACGCTATATTAACATACATACTTATAAAAATTTAATATATGTATTCTTTCTTGTTTTTATTATTATTTGTCTTACTTTTATATTTGTCAATACGGTCGTTATCAATAAACTTGACTTTTATATAGGAAACGTGTCTGAACTTCTTTCTTATTAAAATATAACAAGTGTAAGGTAACTATGGTAAATACATAATAAGTGAAAATAGTTAAGGTATATATGAAGATTGCTTCGTATATACCTTAGTTACTTACACTTACTATGGTAACCTCGTATTTACCGTAGTTATATTACCCTAGCAACTATAATATTATTAATATATACTTAATATTTTGTTAACAAAGTATAATTAATAATGTATTCGACTCTAAAATAATCAAATAATAAACAGAACATCCATAACTATTTGGATGTGCACTAATTATGTCATATATATATCAATAATTTGGTATATATATATATATATATATATATATATATATATATATATATATATATATATACTATATGAACTTCACTTACTAAAATAAAACAAGCAACTTGTAAAGTACAATAATAATTAATATCTACTTTAATATTTTTTAACAAAGTATAATTTTCAAACATTAATACAATCAAATAATAAACAGAACATCTTATAAATATTCGAGTGTGCATGTAAATATCTAATTATGTCATATATATTAAATTTTAGATCTATTTTCATAGCTGACATTTATATTAATATATAGCAAGCAACTTGCAAAGTGCATAAAATATTAATATATATTTTAATATATTTTAACAGAGTATAATTAATAATGTATTCGACTAATTTTCAATAGCAAAATAACCAAATAACATCTATAAATATGTGTGCACGTAAATTTTCAATTATGTCATATATATTAAACTTTAAATTTGTTTTCATAATTCTATGAATGTCATTTATATTAAAATACAACAAGCAACATACTTTAATAGTTTTGAATAAAGTATAATTAATAATGTAGTTTTTTAACATTAAAATAATCAAATAAAGAATATCTATAAATGAATAAATAATTGAAACAACAAGGAATTTAATTATGTAAACATGTTTAGTACTAAATAATTATAATTTAGTAGATATTTAAAACAGTGTGGTTAGCTTGCCCGAGAGGTCTAAGGGGGGTGACTTAAGATCACCTGTACATCAGTACGCGTGGGTTCGAACCCCACAGCTAGCAAGCTTTTTTTTTATTCCCCTAATTAGGGGTATCAATTAGGAAATAAAAAATCATAAATTAAAGAATAATCATAAATAAAAATTTAATTTAAAATACTAAATAATATAATTTTAGCAAACCTAATTAGGGGTATCAATTAGGAAATAAAAAAATCATAAATTAAGAATAATCATAAATAAAAATTTATGTTAAAATACTAAATAATATAATTTTATTTAATTTTAATGCATATTTAATATAATTTTATTTTATATAACTTTAAAACGGTAAGTGTGTTCATTGTTATATTGTTAATATAGTTTAAAATGCATGTCCATGTTGTATCCCACTTACACTTAAAATTTTAAGTAAATTAAGCTGGTTCTCTTAACTATACATACGTACATATCAAAAATACACACGTATGCATATGTGTGTGCGTGTGTCACACGCGCATTGAAGAGGGTTGCTTTTCGTGATATCTCCAGACAGATGTTGGTGGTTGAATAACTCAATGATCTCCCCCTTTTGCCCTTTCTTGTTCTTTTATATTGACCTTATACACATATACACGTAGATATACACCTACTTTAACAATAGATACACATGTGCATGATGCACGCGCGCATACGTACAAATGCCACGTCAATGGACATGTCAGCATGGATTAGGGCAAATGGTTGTTTTTGTCGTCAGACACTGCCGACATGCGGTGGATTTCTAATATGCCAAAGCGTGCTTAGATAAATCCGTTTTTCTTAATATTTAGTACTTAGATTAATTTTTTTTAACACAAGTGTGTTCAGAATAATAAATTGATTAGTATTCCTGCTGTTGCTAGCCTGTACAAATTCCGTGGTTGATTCTTTATTTTTCTTCCGAGTTTTTTCCCCAGCAGAAATAGCATTTATTTTGTTGCCGTCCTGTCAATGAGCTAGCTTGCAAGAACAAGATATGGGTTTCACTGCCAGGATTTCCAGGTGGGCATCACGGATTTGCAAGTGGGTGCTGCACATTTTATAGATTTCCTGCAGATTTCAAATGGGTTTTTGAAATTCAGCAGAATTTCTACTGGGTTGCATGAATTTCTAGTTATCTGTACAGGATTTCATCATGGGTTCAAGGATAGAGTCATTAGAGGATGTTTTAGGCGAGATGGTATGGATTCGCGAGCACTGTTTGCCTCCGCGCCCATCCCCAGATCAGTATACAGCAGCTGTGAATGCAGTTAATCGGGCAGATGACATACTTTCATCGCGGACTAACGAAATCATTCACGAGAAGCGTCCGGATTCCATCCCGGAACACAGTTTCAAGTCGCTCCAGAAGATGCGACGAGAGGTTATCCGGTCCCAGATCAACGAACAGAAGAGAACATGGATGGCAGTAATCGAGCTGGAGGAGAGGTACCAGAGGTTTGAGCGGCTCATGAACCGAGCTCGGGGCTCCGACTCGGTCAACGGACTGGTCAACGGGCTTGACCCGGTCAACGGACAAGGCACTTCGGTTCTAAATGGTATTGAGAGCTCGAGTTCCGGGGAATTCTCTGAGGACTTAATCCGGAGTAATAAATACGAGATCCCTGTCCCGTCTTCTGTTGTTCTTCCTCCCGAGACTGTCAAACGTATTCCTTCAGATACAGGTGCACACACACACACGCACACGCACACACACAAATACACATGGTGTGTTGAGTATTTCATTCGCATGCATATTTGTGTTGGATACGTTGTTGGTATGTCAACTATAAATATTGTTTGTTTAAGTTCATGTTTATCCCGATATTGCGGTTTTACGTGTGTTTGCACGTGTAGTTACATTAATATATATGAATTATAATTGGTTTATATACGATTTATCAGTGTCGTCTTAATGTTTCCAAGGATTTATTATGATATTATGTTTCACGTTGTAATATACAATGTTTAATACTAATATTATAATTATATTAAGTATTAACGATTTGGTTTTTAATTAGCTTCCACAAAGCAATTACTTCCATCAAGATCGTTTGATTCCTTGTCTTTGGCTTCTACAGGTATGTATGAATATGTGTGTGTGCGTGCGTGTGTATTAAGAAAGATGATTGTATATCTTTATGTTTTTAACTCTTTCCTTCTTCAGCTCCCAGGGGTCTGATGTGTCACTTGCCGCCCCAACAGGTATATGAGTATCATGTAATATAGTTGTGTACATATATCTCATTTTTTGGCTTTCCAGCTCCTCAAGTTCAACAGTCGGTGCCTGGACAATCATATGATACAGCAACTGCAGGTTTGATGTGTATATATGTATATAGTTTGTGTGTGTGTGTGTGCGAGTCAACCAATAGTATGAGTGTGTTATTTTTTATATATAAATACATTTAATGATGGATGAATTAGTTGTTTAACATGTCCACGTTTTAATAATTTTCAGCTCCTAAGGTTCAACAACAAGTCCCAGATACGTCTACAGGTGAATAATATACAATTTATAAATAGTTAATGTACCTAGTCCATGCTAATGAAAGAAAGTTTACTTAATTACGTGTTAAGTAGTTGATACGTGTTAGTTCATCATTTATCTCTTCTTGTCAACTGGAAGTAGTTAGTAGTAGTTAGACACGCACGCAGATGCATGCATATACGTAAGTACTATGTGTTTGAATAATATATGTAATTTAGTATATAATTAATATATAATAATCAATATTAACCAGCTCAAAATGAAGATCCAGATGCACCATATGTGCCAGAAAAGCTCTACCACTTAATTGAAAGAGCAGCAAACTTAAACTCTGAGGAATTAATAATTACCGACACTTTTGTCCGAGACAAGACACTGCTGCCGGACACAATCGGACGGCTGACCAACTTACGTGTCCTGGAGCTTTCGGGAACCGTATAGTCAAGATTCCAGAATCAATTGGGTATCTCGTACAGTTGACCGTGTTGGACCTCCAGTCAAACCAGTTGACCGGCTTACCCGAAAGCATCGGGAGGTTAACGAAGTTAAGGAAGCTTAACGTGGAAAAGAATGGACTCGAGGAGCTACCATGGACTATCGGTAACTGTGAGAGTTTAGAGGAGTTAAGGCGGATTTTAACCAGCTTAAGGCTCTCCCTGAAGCCGTCGGATATCTCGGAAGCCTTCAGATCCTTACCGTCCATTTGAACTGCTTGAAGAGTCTTCCCACAACCATGGCTTACTTAACCAACCTTAAACACTTGGACGTGCATTTTAATCAGCTGGAGAGTATCCCAGAGAGTATATGCTTCTGTACGACACTGAGGAAGCTGGATATCTCTTCCAACTTTCATGCACTGAGGTACCTTCCGTACAAGATAGGCAACTTAGTGGAGCTTGTGGAGCTGGATATAAGCTTTAATAGTATTGCGGAGCTCCCCGACTCGTTCGTTTTGCTTACCAATCTACAGAAGCTGCGTGTGGAGGGTAATCCGTGGAGGGTTCCTCCGTTGGAAGTTATGCAGAAGGGAAAAGAGGTAATTACACACACACACACACACACACACACACACACACACATATATATATAGAGAGAGAGAAGAAGATGTGTGTACTTAGAGAAATGTCGTCTATGCAGGGGATATTTGAATATATGCAGGAGAGGATTAAGAAGAACCAGAAAGAGAAGCTGGCGAGAAAGAAGAGGAGTTTTATTGTGAAAGCTGTTCATGCGTGTTACGGGTTTTTCGGAAGGTTGTGTGAGAGCAAGGCGGATGATCCTACCTTAAACATTCTAGCCTGATGGTAATCAGCACATCATATATGTGTTTGCGTATATGTCCTCTCTCTCTCTCTCTCTCTCTCTCTCTCTCTCTCTCTCATATAGAGAGAGATAGAGAGAGAGAGAGAGAGATGGCCACACAGTATGTTCTCCTAGTATATATATATATAATATATATTATATATATATAGTAGGATTGACTGGATGTTTCTTACATATATTGTGATATCGCTTACATGTGCGTATAGTTATGTGCATACGTACACATGGCGTGTGTGTGTGTGTGTGTGTGTGTGTGTGTGTGTGAGAGAGAGAGAGAGAGAGAGAGATTTAATAATGTTTCTACTTTGCAGATGAGGTACTTGTATTTTTTCTTTTCATAGTTGTTTCCTTTTGTGAGGGGGAAGAGATGAAATAGTGTACAGTTTTAGTGACACACGTCCAGGCTGTGTTGCGTTCTCTGGATTGTGTGTGTACGAGCTTTCGTAATCCAAGTTACATGAAATTCTTTTATATGTGTACGTGTTTACATAGTGTATAAACTTGTGTGTGTGTGTGTGTGTGTGTTATAAACATGGTTATAATGTATAAACTTGTGTTCTTTATATAACTTATACACAGTCAGCTTCTTGTATATATATGTGTGTGTGTGGTGTACATAGCATGATAATGTGTTTACAGATTTTACATATTTAAATCTATAACTTCGTATATATAAAACACACGCACGCACACACATCCATAGATAGAATACTTTTTGTTGAATATGCAGTTTTTGTTAAAAACACCAATTTATTTAGTTAAATTTTTATAAAAAAATAACATACTTTTACTTAAACAGGGTATACTTAACACATACAAAACAATACAACTAATACAATTACCTTTTTTAAAATTTAACAATATTAATTATCTTATTAATAATTTATACTTAATCTTTATACTTAATAATAATTATACTAAATAAACATTAATTTACTTATTATATCTTTATCTTTATAAAATTACACATTAACTAATAATAAAAATACTCAAAGAATATATATATATTATATATATTCATCTATTATATTATATCTTTGTTGCTAAAAATATCTCACAGAAATTATATTATATTACACCGTGTGCCATGACATATACATATGATATCATCAAATGCCATGATAGTGACACAGGTTACATATAGTCATAAGAAAATTAATTTAAAATCTTGTTTAACTTAATCTACATTTAATATAAATTTAAAGATATTAAATATACGAAAAAATATACGAAACAAGTAGCCTCACTTATGTACAAAGTATTACAAACAATGTAGTATATATATAGATTATTCCTTAATGTTTCAATGCTGTGTTAAATACCTTCCCTCTAAACCAACAAAGAAACTTGACTATATAAAAGTCTATATAAAATTAGCTCCCCATGTTGCTCTTGATAGCATACCTTTGTACCTTAATCATCGGGAAATAATGTAGACAGCACAAGGTCTTGCATGAATTTCGCCCTGGTCATAGCTTCTTTCCTACGTTTCTCTCTCTCTTCATATGTCAATGTTGATTCCAAACTATTACTGCCAAAAAGAACTATTTGTTAATAGAATTATATAAGTGATCATATAATATATAGATATATAATATGTATGAATGTATATAGGAGAAAAACACATGATAAATAATAGCAACTGGGAGGGTTCTCTCTCTATACTAGTGGATACTTAAAGATAGTTCATCTCTACTCTGGCAAGGAATACATGACGTCTTAAATAATGTGTCTCTGTCCACACAAACACACACAGGGTTATCTAGTGCACACACGCATTTCATATTACATTGTATAATATGCAGAAAGGATATTATAAAGAGAAATAGTATAACCAACCTGTAGGTTTGAACATAAACTTATATACACCATAATAGGAAAATACACAACTAGCTACCTGACTTCAGTGGATTTGTCTTTGGAAGAAGATAAACCATCGATATCAGACAGTGTATTTGCAGATTTGAGAGGCTCTTCCGTCGGAAAGCCTGCTGAAACGAGCGTGGATATAAAAGAATCTGACGATGTACTCGCAGGTCGCATTGTGCCTAACAGTGCCTGTATATTCGCAGAGAAGTCTCTGGGTTTCCTAAATCTCCTTCTTCTCGGAATGTATACCATAGTTAAGTAAACAGGTGTATATCTCTCTCTCTCTCTCACACACACACGTGTATGCATATATGTAAAGGATATCTTAAAGAGATGTGCATGCTGCGCACTTATATGCCCAACAACATCATTTCCAACCTTGACAGCACACACGGACACATCTGCAACTCCAATTGTAAGAATTATATCGATTCCATAACGAACATAAGTCAAATATATGTTAAAATCATCCTAGTTAATATTTAATATACACCTATAAGTAATATATATGACTTACAGTAAGCTTGCCATCGTAACAGTGCTCTTCTTCCAAGTGGGAACATAAAGATGCAATATCAAACTCCTCATCGCAGTAAGGACAAGTGAAATCTATACGTAAATCCTCCTCCACATCCATATCGTCATTGTTCAATTGTCGATCTATGCATATCAGAGACAACACATATATATACATACATATTGTGTATCATGTATAAAAACATACCCAGAAGGAATTGTGAAGCTTGGAGCAATTGGGTACGTTTAGATGCCATTCTCGAGGACCACAGATCAGTTTCCATTTGCAAAAAGCGTAAATCTTGTGGAAAGACTGCCCACGCTTCTGTTCCTCAACTCCCCAGTAGAATTTGGGGATTCTCGGGGATCTTATGGGATCTTATGGGATTTTACCTTGAAATTGAGGAATCAGAAGGGTAGGCGTTTCTTAGATTATCCGCAGCAGGCGCTCACGCATTTGCACTCTAGCCGCAGCTCCCTATTCTCACAAACCCTAGAAACCCTTGTGTCTCACAAGGTCCACGTCGCATTACGTCGGTAAATTCCACATCATCAGTCATTGCCAAGGTGTATATCCATGTCAGCAAATCAAGATGCTAAGAATATTCATAAAGACTTCCACGTGTCTACAGCATACTTGCGTGTGTTGTGCATATTCTACCACACTTTGAGATAACTTCTAGGGCTCCTGGAGCGCCACGAGGTTAGATTTAAATTAACGGAAAGTCCTTTAATTATTTAACTGACACTTTTTTTGTGTTAAATTATTGACTTGAGATCATACATGGCTGCTGCTGCTGTTCATCCTTGTATTTCCTCAGGAATTCTATTGAACAATTATACTCGGGTTCGAACAAATTTTAATCTATTAAATCAACAAAGGAAATTCTTAAACAAAATTTCTCTACAAATATTATACCTCGATCGACTGTCGAGGAAAATCCAGTTCTTGCAGAAGTAGCTGATGATTACTATTCTGTTCTTGGGCTGGTACGTGTGCGTGTGTGTGTGTGTGTGTGTGAGAGAGAGAGAGAGAGAGAGAGAGAGTTAAGAGAGTAGTATACGTATATGTATATGCACATAGTTTATATATTTGATATAGGAGCCAGATGCTACACAAGAAGAGATTAAGAAAGCGTATTATTCGTGTATGAAAGAATGCCATCCTGATTTAATTGGAGATGACTCCGGAGCTACAAACGTCTGCATGTTTATAAATGAAGTTTACGAGGTATGTGTGTATGTGTGTTCGAGTATATTGGCTATTTCATGTAGTATGTTACACACACACACACACACACACAGACATATATGTGTGTGTGTGTGTGTGTGTGTGTAACTTAAACCAGATATGAGTTTAAGTACATTTGTTTCAGGTGTTAAGTGACCCAGAACAGCGGATGGCATATGATGAAATAAACGGATATGCTTTGACAACGAAGAATCCTTTTTTAAGCACTTCATGTCCCAAGGATCGCGTTTTTGTTGACGAGTTCTCATGCATTGGTAAGTTTGTGTGTGTGTGAGTGCGTGCGTGTGTGTGTGAGAGAGAGAGAGAGAGGAGATTATATATATTATATACACGTAGTGTACATATATATATACACATATTATATTGGACAAGGATGCAAGAATTGTGTAAATACGGACCCTTCCACATTCGCTATTGATGAGGAACATGGAGAGCACGAGTTGTTCAACAGCCTAAAGACACTCACTTGCTCAAGTTGCTATAGGACCTGGTATGTATTTAATAATATACACATATAATTAGTGTTGTTTATTTGATTCTATTTATTTATTTCTATGCAGCCCTGTAGATTGTATTCATTTTGTAACTGCGAAAGAGCTTGCTCTATTGGAGGATGAAAATGCGAAGAATAGAACTCGTTAATGTATGTATAAGCATCATTAAATATTTTTTTCTATACATATAAACATATAAAATGAATATTAATAAGTAAAAGTTGCAGGGTTGGGATTATGCTTTCAGGCATGGGTTATTCAAACGGATGTTTTTGCAGCGGTAATTGCTCTCTCTCTCTCTCTCTCACACACACACACACACACACACATTCCTCTTGCATATTGAGCACGGATATTATACAAACAATCTATGCTCTCTCTCTCTCTCTCTCTCTCTCATGTTTTCCTTTCCCAGGCAAGTACGAGATGGGAAAGAAGCAAGCACAAGCTCGAGTAAGTATTAATACTTAATTATTAAATTTAAAACAATTTAGAATGTTTTTTTTAAGTTTTCTAAGTTTTTCTAATTGTTTTGATTTGCATAGCTTCGTGCAAACGCTAGAGCTATGAACCAAAGCAGATCAGCGTTCCGTGGTGGCAGGATATGTGGAGTCAAACTGTTGGGCAAATGCACAAGGTATTATAATAATATGATTATTAATATCAATTAGTATATCTCTACGTTAGCATTCAATAATCAGCATGATATGTATTATATGTATAATTTTATATATTTATGCACTTATAAACATGTGTATATATATATATTAGATTATTATATTATTAATAGTTACATTTAACATTTTAGATGAAAATGAAGCTCAACAAAAGTTTAACAAAGCAGCAGCAGCGGCAAGAAGATGGAGGGAGTATTCTCGTAAAGGTTTCTATGGTCAGGCTACACAGGTTCTGCCCGAAAACAAGGAATCACACAATTAAATCAAGACGTATATACATTATACTATACATGTATGTATATATAACTTGTAGATACACATTAACATTCTTAATTGTTATTTACGTCTTATATGTAAGCACAAGAAAATGAAGATAATATATAAATTTTAATTTTATAATGGATTCGTAAGTATGTAAACTTCAATTGTTAATGTTCTACTATATAACTTTTAATCTTTAATAATATATATATTTATATATAATTTTATTTTTAAATTTTTAAATTTTTTTGATGTCACACAGAGAGAAATTGCATTTTGCACCAATAATCACTTGATTAGTGATAATAATAAGTTTAGATTAGTTAAGTGATAGGCAGCTCTTTTATTATTGATTATTATCTATTATTTAAAAGTTTATATAGAAAGTATATCTTGGAGTGGCTTTTCAAGTTTAAAATATATTTTATACTAAATTTTTATACTTTAAATATATTTTATACTATAATTAGTGATAATAATAAGTTTTAAATTAGTTAAGTGATAAGCAGCTCTTTTATTATTGATTATTATCTATTATTTAAAAGTTTATGTAGAAAGTATATCTTGGGTGGCTTTTCAACTTTAAAATATATTTTATACTAAATTTTTATAATATAGTAAATCAATTTAAAAGTATAAGTTTAAATTATATATTTTATATGATTCAAAATCATTAAAAATTATTATATAAATTGATTTTAATTTAAACTTAATATTTGTTGAATATGTTAAGTCATGTTTAAGGATATTCTATCACTAAACAAATAGCATTAATAAAATAAAATTGATAAGTAAGATTTAAGGTTCAATTCTGATTTATGTAGAAGGTAGATGAAAAAGTGAATGAATCAAATGTATTTTTACTTTTAGAACACTTTGCACAAATATATTTGTAAATTAGTCATTTGTTAGTGGAGGAACTCTAGACATTGCTCTCTAACTACTTATTAGATTTTATAATTCCAATAAAATCAAAAATCAGTTTGGTAAGCTTTATGCCAAATGAAAATGAATTAATATAAAGGTTTTTAATAATGGTTATAAACTGATTATTTTATTCTCAATTCATAACGATGGTTTTGAGAGTTTGTGATTTATTTAAAAATGAAATTTGTTCCAAATTTACAATTAAATAAAAATAGTTAATGAATTCACTTAAGAGCATGATAACATAGTTAATGATGAGAGGTCAAGACACATGGTTATAATGTTTCTCAGTAAATCAAGAATCACAACAACAAGTATTATAAAATGCATTTTTTAGTCAAATAAATTATATTACACTCTTGCCAAGGTTTATCAATATGTAACATGGCTCGTTCTCAACCATTGCATTATATAGAAGTTGACACCAAAAACTTTTTAAGGTATTGTCAATATAAAATGAATTAAGTTGTGAGTACATAGATTTAGTAATTAATATATTTTTGTTAATGCAACTTAATTAATTAATGTTTACGAGTGGTGCAATATTTTGTTGGAGATAAAAAGCGACATAAACAAGTTTAACAAAGTTGAAGGACAAAGAGGAAAAGTGTTAAAATATATTTGACATGTCTTTTTTAAGTATTAATACTGATTGAAGGAGTGATTTCACTTTTAATTCAATAAGAAGGAAAGTTGAGTAGTATTTTGTGTTGCTTAAAAAAGAGTCTTAATTGTCTTTATAATGCAATGATCAACAATGAAATTTGGAGTCATGCATTTCTTTTTATATAAGTATTTTACATTAAGATGTATCGATTTGAATAGTTAAGATATTAAAGAAATGCTTTTTAAAATGTTTTTCTTAACTACCACAAGTAACACAAATTTATCTTAAATGGAGCAATTGAATCATTAAAATTGTCAATTTTTTATTAAAATTGTCAAGTATATTGTGAAGTTATGAAATGCCAAGTATTAGAATTAGAAGTGTTATAAACATTCGTAATTGTTTTATAGTAATTCACACTTATAAAGATAAATAATGAATAGAGAGTTTAAAACAAGATTGAATAAAAATGATATATGGGAATAGGTCTTCATGTAGAGTTTTTAAGTAAATTGAGACGAAATTCTTTATTCGAGAGATTTCAAACAATTATAATAAGTTGAAGATTTTAAAAGTGTTTTGGGCCATTTAACAACAAAAGTCATAAGCAACACCAAATAATTAGTCTAGGTAAATGACTTAAAAACATTATTATTTTTGAAATTTTTAATTCATTGTAACCGTTTAAAATCTTTTAAATAAGGAATTTCGTCTCAACTTGTTTAAAAAACTATACAAAAAGTTTTTATATATTATTTTCACTCCTTGTCTCGAGCCTCTCTTTAAGACTTTCTGTTCACCATTTATGCTAATTAGGTAGGAACCATCACGAAACAAAAAATTTATAAATGTGTATAGCACTTCTATTTTTAATATGTGGCCTTCTTGTGACTTTATAATATATCTCAATAGTTTTGATTGAAAAGTTGACAACTTTAGTGGTTCGGTTACTCCCTTAAAAACAAACCTTAGTTGCTTGTGACAGAATTAGAATTTATATATATGTATTATATATTAATTTTTGTGTAATGTATATATACAAAATGTACACGATAAATATTTATATAAAAAGATTTGAAAAAGCACTTCTCTTTGATAAACACGTCCTAGTGTGGTTTGTAAAAGATTTATACAAGAGGAAACACCAACTTCAAACTCCATTATTAACTTTTTATGGCATTGGTGCCTTTTATTACATCAGTAAAAATAATTAAAATCTTAATCATTACTTGTTAAAACAACACAAAGCACTATCCAACTTTCTTTCTGATTAACTTTTCAATGTTTTTCACTATATTGTACACTTGCTATTTAACTTCGTTTAACTTATTTATGTTCTTCTTTAGTTGTATAAAAGAATCACACCACTCATAAGCATTATTTAATGAAGTTGCATCTAACAAAATAAATCAGTTATTAAATTTGGTTAGCTTAATGTACTAATTGAGCTTGTAACTCATTTTAATTTATAATAATAATACCTACACCACTCATAAGCATTGTTTGATGAAGTTGCATATAACGAAAATAAACCAATTATTAAATTTAGTTAGTTTAGTATACTAACATCTCAATTCACTTCATAGTGATAGTACCTTGAGAAATTTCTAGTGTTAATCTTCTTTGCAATGTAATGGTTAAAGACGAATTATGTTACATACATATCAAGAATGTGATAAGATTTGTTTGATTAAAAAATGCATCTTAGTAACACCCACCGTTTTAATGATTTTCTATTATCTTCGTAAATTTTTTGAACAAGCACCTCAATATGTTAAGAAAACATTGTAACACAAACCTCTTATCATTGAATATATTATCGTGCTTCCATGTGAATTCATCAACTACTTTTTTTTTTATTGTGAACCTAAAAAAATTCCATAAATTTAAATAAGTCACAACCTTCCAAAGATTGAGAAGTATTTTTAATTATTATACTATTTATTTAGTATAATATATATTAATATATTAACTTTAATATCAAATTTAGTTACTTAGCATATTAATGTAATCAAATTTCACTTAAACCTTAAGATTAAATTCTCATTCACGATTAAACCTTAAGATTAAATTCTCATTCACGATTAAACCTTAAGATTAAATTAAAATCTTGCCACCAAAACTAAACTAGATCACAAACTTTAAAGGCAAAAAGTACGACGTTTGTATGTACATACGTAGAAGTATATATATGTGCCTGTGTGTGTGTGAGGGGTTTTAGATACAAATGTAACAGAATGGTTTGTTAACAATGGGAAACTTGTAAGTTCCAAGTCTACCCACGCGCGTGTGCGTGCGCCTATATATATAGAGAGATGTAACTCATAAGCTTTAACATCAGTATACTAAAACATACTTTGTTAACAAGTCTACCGTAACAACAATATACGCATTGTGTTCATATAATGATATAGACGTTATACATTTTAATCAATAACAACAAAACAACAATGGAGAACTAATATAATATACTTAGCTTTTGGAGTTGCAGTCCGCTTGATCTTCAACGTTGGTTGAGGTCCACGCGTTGAACTGGGAGCTGTGCGACAAAGAGACGAATATTCCCCGGCAATTGCTACTATTTCGTCTCTCATACTTGCGTAGTTCTTCCCCTAAATAAATTCAAACAGAAAAGCATATAAATGTATAGATATTATGCTTTTACAAGGTACTATATTACACATCTTGGCATTCTCATAGAGACCACGGAACCTTAAAATGAGATCGAAGAACGTAAAGAGGGTCAACTGTGACCGCTCCCCTAGAAGTCCATTATAGAACTCAAATACTTCTCATGAGCAGCTATTAACTCGGCGTCTCCTCCATCTCCTCTAAAAAAGTCGCCCATGAATACTCCAGCACCTATATACGTCACATACATAGCTAGATGGTTATGTAGACAGAGGAGGAGGTGAGGGGGAGAGATCATAAATAGGTATTATAGCAAATAGTTAAATGTATAATTTAACACAATTTTTTCTTACCTCGAACATGATATAGTTTGGTGACTAAATGGTTCATCTCTGTGCGTAACGTTCGACAGCGTCTTAACACAGCTACTAATTGGGACTTCACTCCAGCATCAATAGCAGCGCGCTCCATGGCCTTCCCAGTCAGCAATTCGGCTTCATTGGTTGCCAGTGCATGCTCATCCCTTTTTAGCCTCCAGAGGAAGTTAAAGATTCGAAGATACCTTGTATTATAGACACAGAAGGCTATATATATACTTATTTGTCTATGGGTTTCGTGTTTCGATGAAACTAAATCATAACTTCTTGCACTAATCTATTCCCATGACATGCTCTATGAAGATGGTCGTGAGAGCATGATACTCCAGAGAGAAAACATCTCACTCTCGATCCCAGTCATTGTGCGACATCCGCTCGAGCACCTATATGACATTAAGCAGGCAATGTGAATATATACATGTTTATACTGTACGACTATGATTTTACCTCGCTATCATCGTACTGTGCGTTGAGAGCTCGAATTGCACTCTCAAGAAGGCCGGCAAGCTTGAAAGAGAACTGTATTCGCTGGTTGCGAAAGATCTGGTACTACCAGATTCATGAGATACTGTATTAAGTCCCTTTGTCCTAGAAGCAGGTACCTAAATCGATCCCGTACTATCAAGAAAAGAATGCTACATATAGGAATGCATATATGTACCCACGCAGACTGTGTTACCTCTTGATGGCCAAGCAGTGGTGTCGGAAGTACCAGTCATAGATGATCCTAATACGATGATGATCAATTCTCACAGCAGCCTCAACAACGAGTGTTTCAAGAACTTCAGTTTCTCCATAGCCGAGTGCCGCATTAGCAGAAGCACCAGCAGCTGCAAGAGCTTCAGCAGCAGCAGACGACCAATCCTCGTCCCCTAAGAAGTTTATGGACTTTCCTGTTTGCAGTATCCTCCGTGCAAGTGGTTCCGGTATAAAATCCGGCAGCATTGCATACTATAGGTTATAACCTTCCCTCCACAGGGCTTCGGACTTCACACGTTGTGCAGTTATGAAAAACTCCCCGTACAGGTCGTCAACTTCATCACAATAGTTTGGTTAACTACGAGAGGTCAAGACACGTGGCTGCAATATTTTCTCAATATATAAAAGCTCTTGTTTACGAAGGTCAGAAGAAATTACAGAGTCACAGGGACGGTACTAAGTGTTATAAAGATATATTTCTAAGCTATGACGTTCTTATCAAAGTTTATCAACATATAGCATGGATCGTATCAACTAGACGTTCATACCACAAATTTCTTAAGATATTTACAGAATCAGATAAGTAGTATGTCCATATCTGAACATGATATTTAAATGTTTATTATAAAGTTTAAATATTTTAATTATCAAATATTAAATCGGTGTAAGCACCCTAAGGTAAATATTTACAGTAAATATTTTCTCATTAAAACAAAACACATTAGTTATTTATAAAAGATATAAAACACCATAGAAATATATATTGTAGAATTGAATGAAGTTTTCATTTATAGATAATAGATCGAATGTTAATGTTCGCCATAACTATTTTAAATAATGATACTAATTTAAACTGATGTATATACATTGTACTCTATATATGTACTAAAATCACATGTCATAATACAAGGGTCGCACACACATAATAATATATGTACAAGGTTGTTGTGCGTGTGTGTTTTTAACATGCCTTTAAATTTTTGTATATTACAAATATTCCTTCACAACAAGAGTGCTTAGCATATTCATTTTATTTTAAAATTCAACTCCTAAATTGTTTCAAATTACCTTATCTTTATTTAAGGAGTATGAAAGTGTATATTAATATTTATTTATGGTCTGAAATATGTTTTATATGTGTGTGTGTGTGTAAATATGTATGTGTTGCCCTGCTGATATAATTTCATATGTACGTGTATATATATATGTACAATGTATTAGTGTGTAAGAAAATGCGTATATGTAACCGGGGATGCGTATATTACAACTATGCAAGCATAACCAGTGAATAATTAACTTCTTGTAAATATACAATTTATGCAAATTTAATATTTAAATAATTCATTATATATATATATATATATATATATATATATATATATATATATATATATATATATTACTCACACGTACTATAGTCTGTAGAAAGATCCTAAATACACATCAGAGTCCCATTATTAAATTGCTAATACTAAAGTTTGTGATCGTGCTAAGAATTCATACACAAATGTTAACTAATTGGATATTGTTTATAGTGAAAATTAACAAATAGATAATATAAAATAAATATAGAACATTTAATAATGAAATGTTGTCAAGGCATTTTCTAGTTTACTTAATATATATATTTTTTCTATTTACGGAAGTGTATAAATTAAAATCGTAAAGTGTTTATTAAATAGGAGTATTAATAAACTATTAGTACATGTTTTAATATTAAGATTAAGTTACTATGGTATGTATAACGCCATATTCCATATTAAAGGAGAGCCTCTTTATATATTAAATTATTTAACTAGCAATCGTTTGGCATCTAGAAACAAAATAGTATTTAATTATTGTTTTATGAGATTATAAGCTTCAAATAATCTAATATAAATTTCAGAACTTCAAGTTTTTGTTATATGTAAGCGACATAAATTAATGAATTGTTCAATAAATTACAGATATCGTATTAATCATTATTCAAATCCTATGGTTAAAGACTCTGAAACATGCTAAACGTTTAAGTCTGTTTATATTTAGGTGATAATAATAATTTAATCATTATTAAATCGTATGTTTTGAATATTCATATATACTCTGAAATAGGCTGAAAGTTTTAAATTTGCTTATATAATAACCTTGAAACATAAGAAAGAAGTACTAGCTCTTTATGTGTTTTAATGAAAAATCTTTACTGTAAATGTAAATGTACACAATTGTAGCATTTTCGCATTTATAATTAATAGATAATAAAACACCACAGAAATATATTTTAAAGTTGAAAAGCCACGTTGTTCCAGGATATACTTAATAAAGATAATAATCAATAATAACAGAGATTAATGAGTATTAAATTAAACTTATTATTATCACTAATCAAGTGAATATTTGTGAAATGCAATTCCAGCGAGATTTTGATGTATAACATTGTGCTCTATATATACACAGTATATAACACAAGCGTGGCATACACATATCAATAATGTATGTAAAAGGATGTATATGCTAGTTTGTTGCGCGTGTTAAACATGCCCTTTTCTTACATTTACGTTTGGATATCGCGTGTGCGTGCGTGCGTACGTGTGTGTTTGTCTGTGTGAGTGAATTCCCATTGTTTACATTATTCCGGAAAGATCATGCGCTTCCTTAATCACAATTAATTAAGTTAATTATTTTAATGCATTTAGAGGATATAAATTAAAAAGAACTTCAGGGTTAATGCATTTCATTTATATACATGATTTTATATATATATATATATATATACTTTAAATACATGTTTTTTCCTGATTTTAATATTTGTTATTTAATAAAGTTTTAATTAATTACCGTTAATATAAAAGGGGTTGGATTGTGAAAGCGTTCCAAATATAAATGAAATTCCTCCCTGTGTTTTTTCTCTACTTATCTGTGTCGTGAAATAATATACAAAAAATTTATAAAGGCACACAACAACCTTATACATATATTGTTGATATGTGTGTGGAACGCGTGTGTGTATATATATAGGCTCACATGTGCAATGTGATTTTAGTACATATATAGAGCACAATGTATGTACGTGAAAATGTTGCTGGGTTTAAATTAGTAATCATTTGAAATAGTTAAACGATTTTTTATTATGGACTATTATCTATAATTGAAAACATTATATCTTGAAACTGCGTGGCTCTTCGACTTTAAAATATATTTCTATGGTGTTTTATAAAATAAAGTGCTTTAGCGCTTAATTTATGTGTATATGCATCCACAAATAAGTATCTATTAATTATAAATGACAAAAGCATTTTAATTATCAATTATTAATTCAGATATAAAAATTTATATTTATAGTAATAGTGTCTCACTAGAACCTATACATTAGTTGGAAGAACTAGAGTTTGTTTTATCTTATGTATAAGTAAATTTAAAACTTCCAGGGTTATATAGGTAAATATAGCATATTTCAAAGTATATATGAATACATAATGATTAAATTGATGTCTGCAATTTATTTATATTTACGTTATATATTCACTTAAATATGAAATTCTAAAAGCTATATTAGATTATTTGAAGCTAAAACAATAATAACATGCACCAGTGTACGTGAAATACCCATGTATGTCTGTCCGTAGACGTATATTAGAGTGGCCAACCATATACTTAAATACTTATATTATAATTCACATAATTTTTGTAAATCTTTTGCTGTGAATAAAATAAGTATAAATTAAAGTTTAAAAAGTAATATATACAAATTAAAATTATCATAATTAATTTAAGCTATGATAAGATATGTAAGATATGTAAATTATTAAACTAATCATTATTATAAAATAATTTAAAAAGACTAAAAATTTACATAAGTGTTCTATCACGAAATATTTCAAAAAAGAAAAGAAAAAATTAAAATTTTAAGATTGTATATATACTAGTATAGTTTATTATCACCGATGGTATATAAATACACGTCATTCATTTTAGTTGTTTTGACATTTTATGACAAAACTTTATTGTGTGTATTTTAAATCATATAAACAATGTAAATTTGAATCTAAAATTAGCCTAAATGTTAAGGATTTAAATTTAATTTATCAATGTAGATTTGAATTCATTATAGCCGTACAGGTTCACTCACATTTCAATTTTTAATATTATATTATTTATTATTTATTTTTTGCGAAATTTTGGCATACATCTCTTTCACACACACACACATACACACAGGTGTGTGTAGTAACATACTGTGTATGTGCGTGCGTGCGTACGTGTGTGTTTGTCTGTGTGAGTGAATTCCCATCGCTTACATTTGGTGTGTGTGTCTTATGTCATGAACATTGATTGGGAGCAACAGAAACCATATAAAATATTGAGTAATTATTAAAAATCGATTTAATTAAATTCTTATTATGTAAAATTATAAAATAAAAAGTATCATTTTCATTGGTACTGTCACACAGTCAGTCATTTGTATTTTTTTCTCTCTCAATATACAATACATACATACATACATATATATATATATATATATATTCAATGTATATAGTACCCAGTTTACCTTCACAAGCGGAACTAAGAAATAAGTTTTTTAATGATATGAATAAGCAACACCACAACTTTGACAATGGTTGACTGAGCGTATGTACATGTGCTAGTATGGCTTCTCACAAAAGTAGTTACCAGGGGTACAAGTCATGAACACGTCCCCGCTACTGCACTCAATACGAGCACATCCAAGGCTCTGTGAATCGCTCCACACAATCTGTGTGTAATGTCCACATTGCTGCCCAGTAGCACATGAATTCGAATGTAGTCGTACCATTTCTTCTCATCCGCCCACACAACAGATGCATCATTCGTGATTTCCCGCTCCCCCAGAAGTTCTCTCCAAAGGACCATTCGAGTGCTGTAGCTGACAGTTCCCGGTTGCAGCTCTCTGATTTGCCCAGTTCTGCGCGTATGCGAGTAGAGTCCCACACGCTTGCATGTGCATTGCTCTGTGCAGCCATGAACTCCACTTCTAAACTGTTGCTCGGTGAAGTCGGAGAGGGAGGCGTCGGAGGAGGTGCTTGGGACGCTATTCTTTCTGTACGCTCTGTTGATTTCATATGCGTGGTTTGCAAGTGTTATACTCGCAAAAACCATTATGAAAATGAACAATCTTCCCGCCATTATAGAATTTAAATGAGACAAGACGAAGAAGAAAGAAAGATGTTTTCCAGTTGTATAGAAGGCTATACATGGATCTTTTTCCTCACCTAATGGATGGGAAAGTGCCATAGCATCCGGCATAGGGTGCTGCATGTTGGAGACTAGGAGAAAAACAAAAGAGCTGATTTCAACTAGTTGAATTAGCATCTGTTGCTTTGGCGTGCACGGTAATCGAGTGCACAGTGATCTAACATGGGGGAGCAACTGCTTCTAACGAACTTCAGTCCACAAGCAAACTTTCAAAGTCATACACCACGATGATAAAACTTTCTAATATAAATATCACAAGTAAATCATTGTGCAACTAACTTGATTTCCTTGACAACATTAATAACTTAATGATCATGGAGTTGGCTCGAGCGAGGATCTTACCATGTAGTATGTCATCAATCATGTAAGAAAAGATAATACTTATGCATGCGCATGACACAAAGATACGGATACGATCAGTTGGATATCTTGCAACTTGTGAATTCATATTATTAATCTAGTGATCATGACAAATTTTGAATTGGACTAAGTTGGTTAGAAGCAGTTGCTTACCCATGTTAGATCACTGTGCAGTTGATTATCACGCACGCCAAAGCAAGCGAAGATGAAATCAGCTCTTCTGTTTTTCTCCTACACAAGTTCAAACATGCAGCATGCTATGCCGGATGCCATGGCACATCTAGATGAAAAAAAGAATCCATCATGTATTCACGTTCAACTGTTTATATAAACTTTATGTGGAAACGCAACTCAAGTACATTCTTTGTGCATTTGTTCTCTCTATATTGGATTTAAATTCTATAATGGCGGGAAGATTATGCATTTTTCTAGTGATACTTGTGAGTTTAACACTTATGTGCGATGCCGCTCGCCAAATCAAAGCTCAGAAACAGATAGCAGTGGAGTTCATGGCTGCACAGAACAATGCACGTGCAAGTGTGGGTCTCAAGCCGCTGGTGTGGGATTCTAAACTTCAAGCATATGCACAAAATTGGGCAAATCAGAGAGCTGCAACAGGGAACTGCCGTCTACAGCATTCCAATGGTCCGTATGGAGAGAATATCTTCTGGGGGAGCGGAAAATCATGGAGCCCGAATGATGCATCTGTTGTGTGGGTGGACGAGAAGAAATGGTACAACTACAAATCGAATTCGTGTGCTTCTGGGCAGCAATGTGGGCATTACACACAGATTGTGTGGAGGGGTTCAACAAGGATTGGATGTGCTCGCGTTGTGTGCAGTAGCGGGGATGTTTCATGACTTGTAACTATGATCCCCCTGGTAACTACATTGGTGAGAAGCCGTACTAGCAGACATGTGCAGAGTGGACGCCCAGTCAACCATTGTCAAAGCTGTGATGTCGCTTATTCATTTATAAATAAAGTCAATGGTCCACGTTCAGTCTTCTAGGCAGGCCGAACCGTTTATATACATGTCTTCACTCGTTCAAACATTTCATATTTTAAAATATAATTCATCAATCATATTTGAAATATATTATAAGTTTTAATAATATAATATAATATATATAAATCTACACACACACACGCACAACGCGCACATATATATATCATTTTTTTTTCTAATATAAGTTTTTGTTTATTTAGGAAATAAATAAATTACAACATCAATTTAATCAGTATCAAATCGTATCTTTTGAATATTCATATATACTCTGAATATACATTGTACTCTATATATAGACAGTATATAAATATATAACGATGGATATGTTAGTTTGCTTTTTTTTTTACATTTACGATTGGTATGAATATAGTTTTGTATATTATGTTTCATATTTACTTAAGTTGAGTATAAAATTTCGCAAAAAATAAAAAATAAATAAAAATTGAAGAAAAATCCTTCCAACTGAAACACCTCGAGATAATACTATTTATATATATAATCTTAACATTTTAATGTTTTTTTTTTTTTAAATATTTTGTGCTAGAGCAAGTATTTTGATTTTATTTTTAAATTTCAAGCTTCTAATACACGCATACACATACGCGTATAGAACGTGTATATATTATGTACAATGTAATGGTGTGTGTCTACAATGCTTCTAACACATTGTTTCAAGCATTAAATTAGGTACGAGTCATGCACGATGGTAAGTTAAAAATAAATTTATTAAGCTAATTTATAAATAAATTTATTATATTAAGGATAATAGATAAATTCATTAGGTTAAGGAGAATAAATAAATTAACAATCCAACTTAAAGATATGTTAAAGATAATAATTAATTATTAGATAATTAAGCCCAAACATAATATGCAAAACACTTTTCCTTTCATTTGCAGTTTTATTATTTTATTGTTATTTATTTGATTTTATTTATTTATTTCTATGCAGCCCTGTAGATTGTATTCATTTTGTAACTGCGAAAGAGCTTGCTCTATTGGAGGATGAAATGCGAAGAATAGAACTCGTTAATGTATGTATAAGCATCATAAATATTTTTTTCTATACTTATAAACATATAAAATGAATATTAATAAGTAAAATGTTTACGAGGTTAATACTTGTTGCAGGTTGGGATTATGCTTTCAGGCATGGGTTATCAAACGGATGTTTTTGCAGCGGTAATTTCTCTCTCTCTCTCTCTCCCTCTCTCCCTCTCCCGCTCTCCCTCTCCCTCTCTCCCTCTCTCCCTCTCCCCCCCCTCTCTCTCTCATGTTTTCCTTTCCCAGGCAAGTACGAGATGGGAAAAGAAGCAAGCACAAGCTCGAGTAAGTATTAATACTTAATTATTAAATTTAAAACACATTTAGAATGTTTTTTTTTAAGTTTTCTAATTGTTTAATTTGTAATTGTTTTGATTTGCATAGCTTCGTGCAAACGCTAGAGCTATGAACCAAAGCAGATCAGCTGTTCCGTGGTGGCAGGATATGTGGAGTCAAACCTGTTGGGCAAATGCACAAGGTATTATAATAATATGATTTATTAATATCAATTAGTATATCTCTACGTTAGTATTCAACATGATATGTATTATATGTATAATGTTATATATATTTATGATAAACATGTGTATATATATATATATATATATATATATATATTAGATTATTATATTATTAATAGTTTACATTTAACATTTTAGATGAAAATGAAGCTCAACAAAAGTTTAACAAAGCAGCAGCAGCGGCAAGAAGATGGAGGGAGTATTCTCGTAAAGGTTTCTATGGTCAGGCTACACAGGTTCTGCCCGAAAACAAGGAATCACACAATTAAATCAAGACGTATATACATTATACTATACATGTATGTATATAAAACTTGTAGATACACATTAACATTCTTAATTGTTATTTACGTCTTATATGTAAGCACAAGAAAATCAATATAATATATAAATTTTAATTTTATAATGGATATATAAACTTTAATTGTTAATGTTCTACTATATAACTTTTAATCTTTAATAATATACATATACATATACACACACACATATATATATAAAATTTTCTTTAATATTTTTTTATAAAATATGTAATGGTTATGCTATGCTAACTAACGGTTAATGCATGGAATATCGTGTGTGTGGTATATGTGTTATCTAGCACGAAATATTTCAAATTAAAATGTTAAGATTATATATATAAATAGTATTATCTTCATGTGTTACATTAGAAAGGTCTGTTTTTTTTTAATTAATTAATTAATTTATTTCCGAAATTTATAGCAACTTGTATTATACAATTTTAATAATTATTTCAACATGTGATGTAACAAGTTTACACAATTTTTTTTAAAAATGAGACACGTGTCATTTAAATTTGAGTTTTATTTAATCAGTTATAAAATATACAAATGACTGAATGTCACTCGCAATGGAAATGACACATTTTATTTTATAATTTTTACATAGTAAAATTTATATTTAAATTAATTAAATAAATAATTTCTTATAATTACTCATAATTCTATATATTTTATATGGTTTCTCTTGCTCCCAATCACCATATGTAGCGATACACAGACAAACACACACGCACGCAGACACTAAATAATTTAATATATAAAGAGGCTCTCCTTCAATATGGGAATATTAACTTAATCTTAATATTAAAACATATTAATACTCCTATTTAATAAATACTTTACGATTTTAATTTATACACTTCCGTAAAAAGAAAAAAATTAAATTTATTAAACTAGAATTAAACTAGAATTTTTTTAAAATGCCTTTACAATATTTCATTATTAAATGTTCTATATTTATTTTATATTATCTGTTTGTTAATTTTCAGTATAGTTAAACATTTGTATGAACTATCACAAACTTTAGTGTGTATATATATATATATATATATACATTATAATTAATTGTATATTATATAAAATATTATTTATGCACCGGTGGTTGTTATTATGTGTGTACTACGCTTGTATTATCACATGTGATTTTAGTACATATATAGAGTACAATGTATATACATCAGTTTAATCATTTATTTAAAATAGTTAAGCGATCTTTTATTATTGATTATTATCAGTGGCTATTCAATTTTATAATATATATTTCTATGGTGTTTTGTATCTTCCAAATAACTAATGTGTTTTGTTTTAATGAGAAATTATTTACTGTAAATACCGATTTAATATTTGATAATTAAATATTTAAACTTTATTTTAGCATTTATAATACTATTATTTGAGCGGTCGACGGTTAATGAAAACTCTTTACTATGGCCTGCTCTTTAACGTATGCATCTTCCACGGGCATATATATACTTCTACGTATGTACATACATATGTGTGTTTATCGTGCTTGACTTTTGCCTTTAAAGTTCGTGATTGATTGAGTATACATATAAATCAAACTAGTGGGGTTTTGGTGATAACTTTTAATTTAATCTAAGTAAATTCTGATTACACTTAATATGCTAAATTTTAATTAGGAAATTTAATTTTAAACTTATTTTGATAAGTAAAGTTAATTTAAACTTAATATTTGTTAAATATGCTAGGTCATGTTTAAAGATATTCTATCACTAAACAAATAGCATTAATTAATATAAAAGCGCAAAAAGTTGTCCTAAATTAAGTAAGATTTAAGGTTCAATTAGGAGTTCTGAAGGAGCCAGATGAAAAGAGGATAAAATCAGATGCATTTTAATTTTGAAAGTATTCTAAGTTTGAATGATGTCGGATACATTTATAAATTAAAGAGGAATTCTAGACATTACTCCCTCATTACTTATGAGATTCTGTAATTGTCAATAAGTTTAAATATCAATTTGGTAAGCTTTGTGTCAAATGAAAATGAATTAAGATAAAAAAAAATTAATAATGGCTATAAAATAATTCTTAAGTTATTTTATTTTTAATTCATGATGATAGTTCTTAAAAGGTTGTGGCTATGGATTTGTTTCAAGTTCATAATAAAATCAAGATAATTAATTTAAATTTAAGAGCACAATAGTGTAGTTAACGATGAGAAGTCAAGACATGCCACAATGTTTTTTCAGCATATGAAAGTGTTTTTCATAAAATCTGAGAAGATATTAAAAAATTACTATAAAGTAAGTGTTACAAGGATGTATTTTTAAGTCAAATGAAGCATATCACGCTCTTGTTAAGGTTTATTAACATGTACCATGGCTCATCCTTAATCACTTCACTATAAAGAATGTTGACACCAAAAGTTTCTCAAGATATTATCGGTATAAAATGAATCAAGTGGCAAGTTCAACTAATATAATAAGCCAACTAAATTTAATAATCAATTTATTTTCGTTAGATGCAACTCAATTAAATAATGTTTACAAGCAATGCAATCTTTTCATAGATATAAAGAATGATGTAAACAAGTTTAACAAAGTTGAAGGGCATGTGTATAACAAAGCATTGATTTATAGTATACTTAAAGCGAATCTCATAATCCAAATAAGTCACATATTCTTAATTAATGCTGTTCGTTTAGTGATTATAAATATTAGTATAAATTAACTTTAAATATTTTAGTTTACTAATTAAAAGTTAGCATATTAAGTGTAATCAAAATTCACTTAAACCTTAAGATTAAATTAAAAGCTTGCCACCAAAACCCCACTAGACTCATTCACATGTCTCTAAGGTATACTAAATTAAAGGCAAAAAGTACGAGAAACACACACATCTGTATGTACATACGTGCAAGTGTGTGTGAGAGAGAAAGGGGTTTTAGATACAGATGTAACAGAATAGTTTGTTAACAATGGTAAACTTGTAAGTTCCAAGTCTACCCACGCGTGTGTGTGTGCGCCTATATATATAGAGAGATGTAACTCATAAACTTTAACATCAGTATACTAAAACATACTTTATTAGAAACTTGTAACTTCCGTCTACCGTAACAACAATATACGCATTATGTTCGTATAATGATATGCACACGCACTTATATCTAGACGTTATACATTTTAATCCATAACAACAAAGTAACAATGGAGAACTAATATAATGTACACACAAGCATATATTAGAAAGCCTAGTAGTTTCTAGTACAGGTCAATATTATATGTAGTAATACTAAGCTATACGTTTGTTTATCGATCGATCAATGGAGAACTAACTTCTAAATAATACAACTTTAACAATATATAGCACAGTAACGACATATACAGGCCTTATGATACAGATAAAAGAGTCTACTATGCACACCATATGTGACCAACACACGTACAAGTTTACAATAAAACTTACAACAATAAAAACAGGATGTTTTCATGTTAGTTACACAGGCAAACAAACGTCCTACACTCTCAAAACATTGTGAGAGAGCATTCTTTTCCAAAGGAAAACCACAAGAAAATTTTGAAAAGGGAAATAAAAAATATACTTAGCTCTTTTGGAGTTGCAGTCCGCTTGATCTTCAATCTAACGTTGGGAGTGTGCATGTGCTGGCGGCTGTAGAACTCTGAGACTTGAGGTCCACGTGTTGAACTGGGAGCTCAACCACAATGATGATCAAAACGGGCAATACATCGATTGCAAATACTGCAGTGCTTTGATCTTGCAGGTCTGCACACACGCACACACACACACACAAGGTCATTAAACATTTAAACTGTTATCAAAACAATTAATTATGTTATATAATAATGAATACCTTAATATATAACTTACCGAGGAATATTGCAGGTTGAACATGTTTTCTCTACAAAGATAGTATCATCAAATAATTACTCCAGCATCAGAAAAACTAGCCATCAAGAATATTCCTATTCCAATTACAACTGCCAGAGGTCCCATGTATCTGTTCAAGAGTTTAACTAGAATTTTAAATATATAAGTAGCTTATATTAATAAGTTTTTTCATACAGTATGAAATTGCATACCTGTGCCAGGGATGAAATGAAACGATGTAATATAGTATGTAAGGAAAGCTCCTACAATGATGGATAAATAAAATATCTGCAATAACAATTAAACCAGTATGCATGAAATTTAAACAAGAACATTCGAACACACACACAACGCACTTATATATGGCACGTACTTGTAAAATGGGATTAGAACGCTCGCAGCATCTGTGTATAGCTGCGGACACCTCTTGAACATATTAAGTAAATAAAAAAACACACTAGCATAAAATTTCATTTCTAAATTACTTAAATCTACTTATGCACTTACACTTACTAGAACATGCTAATTTAGCATATTAACGTTTGTGATAAATCGACAAACAAAAGCCTTCAGACTCTCTCTCTCTCTCTCACTCACTCACTCACCACACACACACACACACCACACACACACGACAAGAAGAGATAACTAGCTCGGAATTGGGAAAACGTAATGGATATAGGACGTGTAATGCATATAATATATATATGTGTGTGTGTGTGTACACGCATATAAGATCCAATTGGAAATTACTTACTGGAGACAATCACAAGCGCCGCCCGAGATCCAGAGATGGAGGGAGCGCACCAGAGTGTGATAGAACACAGGCCAATCTCCGCACAGAAGCGCCACCAGGAGCCCCTGACCTCAGGGATCCAACACCCTAAAAATGTTTATTGTTCAGAGTTCAAATCTTGCGGGCATCCACAGAAAGTTTACCTTAGTTTAGCAAATATTCCTTATTCCTCTGGTTGATAAAGTTGTGATTCTCCTGTGGATTATTCTCTCTGGTCGTTTATATCCTTACAAATTTTCTTAACACTTTCAAAAATCATTTTCTATTGAATTTCTATTATTTTAAAAATAATCCTATACACTAAACCCGTTGACTTGTAGAAGGTAATTTTTTAGAGGACTTGAACCTGCCCCCTTTCTTATTAGCACTTATTAAAATTTGTTCCACCTTAAATTTTCTGCTGACGTGGCTGCTGACGTGGTGAGATGGTGGAACATGTACATAGTATTTTTAGCTAGCTAGCAAAGTAGTACAAACGGCATAGTATGTAGGGGAAAAACTTAGAATTGTTGGTTATAATTTTGCCCCATGAATAAACTTCTAACATTCCTTTAAATTTTCTTTTTAAAGAAAGAGGATTTGAACTTTCAACTTCTTAAACATTTGAACTTACAGACTTGAACTTCCGACCTTAAAGTTTTAAAGAGACAGGATTTGAAGTTTATGGGAGTTGAACTTCTGACTTTCGAAGGGACATGATACAAGGGTTAGGTAGGGCCGCCGGGGAGGGAGGAACGGCCATATTCACGGAAAGAGAGAATGGCAAAATGCCCGATGGGGAAGGATTATTAGTATTGTACATATATAAATGCAGAAACAGCTCTACAAAGATTGAGGTATGTTTATATATATGTGTTTTGATTTACATAGTCATTTATGTATGCAATATACTCTCTCTCTCTATTAATTAGAATGCAATAATACTCAATAGAAAAATGTAGTGCTGCGCTGTCACTGTTTTGTGCATACATATAGAATGCCTGTGTTTAATTAGGGTTTAGGGTAGCAAGAGCGGGCAACCAGTAAGTGCGTGTGCGTGTGCGGGTGCGTGTGCATGTGCGTGCGATGTGTCTATGTGCATACATTTACAGTAATTAGGGTTTAGGGTAGCCAGATCAGTAAGTGCGCGTGCGTGGGCGTGGGCGTGGGCGTGGGCGTGAGTGTGAGTGTGTCTAATTAGGGAAATGTATGTAGTGAAACGGCAGAGGGAAGAAGATGAATCCAGGAAGAAGTCCAGGAATCCTCCAAAGGAACATTGGACTTTGCGTCAGATCCGAAACCTTGTATCTGGGTTGCCGAACTGTGGGAATTCGGCCGCTAGGGTATGTGTGTGTGTGTGTGTTCTTTTAGATAAATGAATAACCCACATTCCAGAGTTGTGGACTTCTACCGACTGATGAACATCGAGTTGGACCTGGCAAAACTCCAGGTCACTTTAAATTATGTTTGTACATAAATAATAATATATTTTTAAAATAATTTAATTACAGAGCTGTAAGCTCTCATATAAAGAGAGAAGAAGAGTTGATGAACTGGATATGTCTAAGTGTAGACGAGATTGTGAAGCCAGATCCATCGATATATCAATGAATGTCCTCATATGTCCTATAAGGTATAAGCTTCTCTTACACTTACACATACCACACCTGCACACACACACTTTAAACACATGGTGTAATGTATATATATCATATATGTTATTTAGGTTTATGGAGTGGAAGGACATTTAGCTGAAGAAGCCTGGTTTTTTAGTGTTAAATCTTACATTTACGGTGGTGAGATTTTATACACCTTTCTTCTTAAGAATTTGCAGATCTTTGGTTTTAATGAGGGTGTAAGACCAAGACTAAGTGCATCTTACATTAATGATGTTTAAGATGCAGTTGGTGAACCTTGATTAGCAGGTAATACATATATATTACATACATAATTTTAAGAAGTCTTTGTACACATATATATATTACTTTACATGTTTTGTAAAAGGTGACCATAACGATGGTGGTATGGAGAAGAGATCTGCAAATCCTTAAGAAGAAAGGTGTGTGAAATCTCACCACCGTAAATATAAGATTTAACACTAAAAACCAGGCTTCTTCAGTTAAACGTCATTCCACTCCATAAACCTAAATAACATACATGATATATATACATTGCACTTGAAAAGAGAAATAGAGCAGTATTCATTGTTGCAAATGACATTGGACCTAATGGAGAGCTTGTTGTCTTTGTTAGTAAGTTTATTTCTGTTTTCTCTTTTTGTTTCTCCCTCTCTAATAAACACATTTACTTTTGTAGTTGCAGAATTTGTGGAGGGCAATTTCTGAGAATATTGCTGGCTTCTTCATGTATTAGAGGTGGGACATTTTCAAACATTTGAAGAATACATTCAAGGATATCCAAACGGTCTTCTCAATGATACATGACCATTTGATTGGTAAGTCATACAAAACACACACAAACGAGAGAGTGTATGTGTGTGTGGGGGGTAAGTTCTAAATCAGCCAATAACACAACAACCAATGGCAAAGTGTGCAAGCCGGTGGTGTTTATGTGTGTTTACAAACGTACACGTGTGTGTCTGTCTGTTGGGTGGTGTTTGTTTACAAACGTATGCGTGTGTGTGTCTGTTGTGTTGTTAAACATACACATATTTACATATATACATGTTTATGTATTGGTGCAATGAGGAGTTGAAGATACTGAACTTTGAAGTGCAAGGAAGGAGTGCAATTGCAGAGGCCCTTGGGGACTACAACCCTGATACAGATCCACATCTGGAACGTATAAAGAATCAACGTGATGCAGGTATATATTCCTATGTGCATACATATATGTATACACACATATATTAGTATTATATGTTGCTCTTTAGTATGTGAGTGTTTAGTTTATTTATGCTTGTGAGTTTATATATTTCAATGTAGTGTCTGACAGCCTTTGTATTTGAAGCTTTATAACATCAAGAATGAGGGTGTATTATTGGTGCTTGTAGACTTGGTATCTGTATGTATGCATGCTGATGGCTCCGCTTTCAGTTACAGGGGTGATGAAGACAGCGACGAAGAGGACAAGGACTTTGTTGCTGAGAAAGACAATGAAGGGTCTCCAACAGGTGATTTCGGCAAAGAAGCGAGTGGCACTGATAATGAACGATCAGTACAAGAGGTATGCCTTTTTATGTGTAATAATAGAAATATTTATTTGTTTTAGACAAAATAAATACATACATATATATTATGTTTGTTTCTCTTCAGAAACCTGTGAAGAATGTGGAAAGTACATCAAAGCCACCAACAGCAAGCAAGAAGAAGAGGGAAGACGATGAGGTACGAAGTTATGCCGAATATATTATATGAAGAATGTGTAGAGCTCTCCCTAGTTTTACCACTTATCCCATGCTCATTTTTTTTTAATATATATACCAGGAGAGTGGAAAGAAGAGAAAGAGAAAGGAGGACCCGAATGCACCGAAGCAAGTTATGAGTGGGTTCATTTACTATTCTCAAGCTGAGAGAAAGGTAAGATTAAACTATATATATTATACAGATGCAATTGTCTAGTAAGTACATTGGTGTTTATTTTATCAGAATTTGAAGAAGACCAGTCCAGGGATCAATTTCACTGAGATGAGCAAACTGCTGAGTGATAAGTGGAAAAGCATGTCTAGTAAGTGCATATATCCATACATAGATTTTCTCTAGATATATACTCGTATTTGGAAATGTTTCCACACGCGTTTTAAGCATGGGTTATTGTATATTTGCAGAGGAAGAGAGGGAGCCATACGAAGCAAAGTCCCGTGCAGACAAGGCAAGATACTCGTAGTGCAGATTGCAAGGGTGCAAGTGCTGCCCCTGACGAAGGGGATTCTGATTAGGTTGGATTATGTTTTACCCCCTCTTAACTCGTCGTGTTTTATGTTTCAGTTAGTATTCATACTTCAGCTACCAATGCGACAGATACATAACCTCGGACACACACACACACGCGTGCGCACTCAAATCGGACACACACACACACGCGTGCGCACTCAAATCTGTTGATGTCTTCAATGCACCTCGTAAGATTCCTACAATTGTCATAATGTTTATAAACCCTAAATCGTTTTCTTTAAAATGTATAGCATATACCTCTTACATGTATTTCCATAAATACATTTTCTGTTTTTAATAATCAATCACAATAATATACATACACATAATTTATATATATGTATAAAATATGTCGATTTAAACTATAATGACACATTAAAATTATTAATCACATATTAGTTAAATTTATTTGCTGCATTAGACATTATTGCATAAATAAGTATAATTTTTTTAAAAAAAAAAAAATTAAAAATTAAAAAAATCAAATTATTAATATCATTTGTATAACCTATGAGCTTTCCCACTAAATTATATAAACACTATATATAATTTACTAATATCTATATAAAGAAAATATATATAAAGCTATCTTAAAACAATTGTATGTTATCTGTATACATCTAATTGTACACATGTAGGGAAAATATTAAATTTAATCTGAAATTGTTTATGAAGTATATAAAAATAACTAATACATATAAAGCAATTTCCAACTTGATCATAAGTTTTTAACAATAAAGTAATATAAGTAAAGGAAACATTAATGGCATTGTTAAGTAACAAGACAACTTGTTTTTAACATAGAATTTCCTTATTTTTCCCTTGTCCTTTCCAGTTCCACCATATTGTTAAATTCATTGAGTAACAACTTCTGTTTCTTGTCCTTGCTTGCTAACCTTCTGGCAATCCAACCTCATTATTTAGTACATAACCTAGCTTTAAATAGAGAGGTACATTTTAATTTTTTGTATGTGATTTTTCAAGGAAATTTCAAATACAACTCTAAATTGAAAGTCAATTGGTTTTTTTGTCTGTTTTTTTTTATTTTACCTAATCTATATCCACAACCAAGAACTTTTGATTTTCTTTTGCAAACTTATACATTAAAAAGAACTTGTAACTAAGGTTGGAGAAGACTTACTACAACAACATTTTATTACAGCTTGTTAAACATAGTATTTAAAAAGGTTATATTTATTTTTCTTTGAAATGATGAATACTTTGTATTAATCATCCACAAGGGCCTTCTTCTTTATCTCCTTAAGAAAGATCAACATAAGTTGTCACCCACTCTTTTTGCCACACTTTACAATAAGCCAATGTTTGAATTTTTTGTTGGCCCTAACAATGAACAATGACTATGTTGAACAACTTATTTATGATTTTCACAACCTTGGGAATTGTTCATTAAAAGTAGTCTTAATAGCAAAGTCTGCCAAGACGCTTGTTGCTAGTTTCTGCAGTCTTGCTAGCAAAGTCCATACTATTTAAATCTTTATTTATAATAGAGAACTATTTGGTTATCATCATCGTCCAATTGTTTCTTACATTAGACCTCGTCTTTTGTATGTTGGCCGATGTCTCTAGACCCTTTGAAAGTGAGTCAATTGTACTTTTTTCATCTTTTCAGTATTCAACCTACAAAAAATACCAAGTAAATTATGTTGAAAAAAAGAAAAGGAGAAATAATCCTTGGGCACCAAGGATTTTATCTAAGCAATTCAAAAAAACAAATTAACTTACCTTGAAAAAAAATTGTGTTGAAATTTGTATGGCATGTTGTTCTTATCTTCTAAACATTCTACATGAAATAAATAAGTCAATGATATAGGTTTGCAAAGCCTCAACATCTAGGGGTGAACAATTTAATAAATCCTCAACACTGATAGAAACTATAAAGTGCACGTATAAAATATGAGCCTATCATGCTGCTGGATGACAAATTCAAGTACACTGCAACCTTGGTGCTGAGGTGTGACAAGGTTTTTAAACAAAATAGATTATTATGCGTGCATTTTTTTGGCAAGTAACCTTAATGCTAAGCATATGCATATTCTAAGAAGAATTCATGAGCATGTGGAGACCTCAGTGTCGAGGTTTCCAGTTTCAAATACCATGAGAGAGAGACTTTGGTAGAGAGAAATGGTGTTCCAAGAGATGTGCATATGTCCACGTGTGGAAGATCTACACACATAGAGAGATGTGTGTGTTATATGCATCTGAGACAAACCAATGAGCAAGGGATGTCACCCAGAGAGAGAGCGACATCTACAAAGAGATAGACGTGTGTGTGGGTGTGTGCGTGTGAGTGGAAGAGTGTTAAATAGTAGAGGAAAGAGAGTAAGATCATGAGATTACATGAGCGCAATCGATATATAGAGAGTGGGAGAGAGACAAATTAAGATATGCATTGTCAAAGAGAGCAATTTTAGAGAGAACTATTGTTGATAAAGAAAGAGATATAAGAGAGACTTAGAAAACAAAAATAGAATAGTTACATGTGTGTGAAGAACAATGGCGAACAAGATGCAAGCTTGAATAGATTTGATTCAGAAATGGAGAAGAAGAAATTGGGAGAAAATGTGGAGACTAACATAAAAACCCTAAATAGAAACCCTAGATCTTGTTTGCCCTAGCCGCCAGTGGCATTATATATGTGGGGACAAGTGTCATTGTGCATGGCCGACATATATTCTTTTTGATGTCTTGCTTATGTTGACATGATAATAGTACACTACATATATTTTTGTCACATCAAGTTATATTAGATCTCTAATTACTATTTATTGCTCAATCATGTTCTTCGACATTAAATCATTGCAATATTTTAATAGGTTCAATAAACAAATATTTTTTTGCCATAAAATCCGTTTCAAATGGTAGTCTGTAATTCACATTGATATACTAACATTATTCTAAAATTTGTCCTAAGTCATTCCATTCAATCGTTTTTTCCTTCATGTTCATTTTCATGGATCAAGTAACTGTTTTTATAAGAAATTGTTTTCGGCAATATGAATGTGAGTATGAATTTGTTCTTTGTTTTCATAACTCTATCTTTCATGCAAATTTAAACATTCTAACAATTTGAAATGCATGTCACTTAGCGTGTTAATGATGACCTTGTGATGGTGATTGTTCCAGAATCGGAAGTTTACACTAAGGATCCTTCTGTAAGTTGTGAGTTTTTTGTGGCTTAGAAAGAAGACATGACATTTGCTAATTTGGATACTACATTGAGGAAATCTTTAAAACCAAAGCAATTTCAAAATGTTCAAGGTAAGATCAACATAACATATTTCAATTTAATCATCCTAGCATTGCTATATTGCAAACGATTTTCATGAAGAATTAATGAGTTCATATGCAAAACAATCATTGTTTGATTAGTTAATCAAGAAGAACATGATTGTAAAACATTTGCCAGAGAAGTTTTACAACGAAATTCTTGATGTTTTCAATGGTAACATTGTTTTCAAACTGCCTCCTTTGTCACTTGTAAGAACACAAATCACTGAAGGCATGAGATGGAAAGACATGGGCACGTGTGGATTAGGAGCAATGAGTTGAAGTGGAAGGATTTCCTTGGTTTTATTTAGATTAGTTGATACGGTGGGCATCTTGTATGTGTTAATGGAGAGTTTTTTTCAAAGTAAGAAACTATAACAAAACCAACAATTCTAGAAGAATACTCTACAACCAAGGTCGAGAGTGGGTCCCATTACTATGGAGTAAGAAAGTTGTGCTACAAATATTGTGGCTTGTAGTCAAAGTGTAGGAACACATGAGATGCCACCAAGCATATTGTTGTCTTTGCAAACACAACAATATCTCAATTGGCAATCCACATTAGAAACACACATCTAATTTACTCTTGGTGTATCTAGTATCACCAAGGAAGCAACAATAAAGAAGGTAGAGGAACACATTGCACTCACCCCTAGAGCTTTTGCTGGTTCAATAGCCATGAACATTGCATTGGACATTGTATTTGCACATATGATGGAAGATATTGCATCCAGATTGAACTCAATAATAGTCTTGAAGAACTGCCCTACTTACAAACAATTGCAAGTAAGTACCACGCATACATGTAACTAATGATTTATAGGATTGGACAACCTTTCCTCGAACTGAGGCCTGAATGTCGCATTTTTTTATGTCCTCGTCATATACACCATAATGGTATGAACTTGCCATAAATGCCGAGTACAATTATGTACTTGTTCTATCTAGCATGAGGGACTGCACTTGCCTTTAGTGCCAAGGATTGCTCAGTTGTGCCCCGACGTTGAGGAAAGGTTCATTACCGTCTTACTAACACTCATTTCTGGATATTTATAATTTTCATAATAAGAATGTTGTTTACCAAGTTAAGAAAAGGGCATCGTCTGTGTTGAGGGATTAAATGATCTGTTGCATTTGAAAAAATGTCTGCGATGGCCATTTTTGGAGTCCTTCATCTTTTTGAGATAAAATTATTTGGAGGTTTCATATGTATTAAAAATGTCTTTTATGGACTAGAACTCCAGTGTTCATATCATAAATAAACTCTGTTTGGGTGGAGATTTTTAGGATTTATATGTGTTTTGATCACACACACAGGGTTTATGAGTGGAGTACAACGGACATTTTCATCTATGAGCACAAGTAAGTGCTAAACTATATTATTTTTTATGATGTGGGGCTTGTTTGAAATCAATACTCATAATAGTTTTGGGAAACGATAACTTAGGATGCTATTGCACATGAAGTATGTAATTAAGGTGGTAGTTCATTTTAGTTTTGGTCAACCATTGATCAAAGATTTATGGGAGATGAGCAGCAAGTGGTTGGCTTGTAGTGAGAAACATCTTTGGCGATAATGTAACATGTGAATGTGGCTGTTATTTCCATTACACTTTGAGTTTTTGTCAGCACAAAAAAAAAGTCATGAATTAATTTTTTTGGCTTAGACCATGGTTTTTACTATTCATAAATAGTAAACTCTTTTGGTCTAAGTCAAAATTGTTAATCCATGAGAAAAGTACATATATTCTTCATCCCACCAAGAAGATATGAAGTTATGTAAGATATTCGGAAAGTTTTAAGAATCTATTGAAGATAGCAACATGGTCCATGTGTTTTGGGTAACTAGAAATGTAGCAGAAACTGGCTTGAAGAAGTTGAATACCACGCTTGCTTGGTGGATGAAATGGAAAAATCATTGGAGTAGACATGCTTTGTAGGTACACAATTCATAATTTTGGGTTGTCACTTTACGGCAAAAGCATCTTTATAGGGTTCATACAAACATGAAGTTTTGGTGCCAACAATGAACATTGCTAAACATGGCTTTTCTAGCTAGCAGCATAATGTCAGGGTAGGTGACAAGAAGGTAAACATTGTTGAGGCCACTCATCTAAACCTTGTGAACAACTTATGTCTAAGGGGCCACATTGCTTCCATCGAACAACACAATGAGACTCCAAATATTAATCCAAAGGCTAAAGAAGGCAACTCATGCAAGAGAATTTGGTATTCTCTTCATAATGGAGCAAGAAGATTTATTTTTACTTCAATAAGGATTGTTATTGAAGAAGATCATCCTGAAGGATTGGGAGATTGGTTACATAGCAAAATTGCAGGTAATTGACACACTTTACCTTGATAAATTTGGGATCACTACTGTTGAGTTCCTTGGACTATTGAGCCAAATACCACTAGGAAATTTTTAAGTGCAAATGCAGATTAAATCAAATTTTCTTAAGAAAGTCAAGAAAAATACGAAAAAATCATCATGGAGGACCATACTATGAGTAGGGAAGCAATATAAAAAATTCTTCAAAACTTCAAAACTTCGCAAGGTGATGGAGTATGTGTGTTGGATTCTTCTTTCGCGGAAGGTATTATACATAATATTCTTGTCATCAACATTCTCTAGGACATGAAGAGAACATGTATTTTTGAGGTCTATTAAAAGCTTGTTTCACTTTCTATGTGAATTTATGTAAAATGGAAAAAAACATTTGAACCCATGGTGGTGCTATTGTCCCTCTTGGGTTTGTCAAGTGGTTCGAGATTCAGTGGAGGATGATGGCAATAGGGACAAAGAAGATGAATATGTTCATGAAGACACAAATGAGGATAACACAAAAGAAATCAAGTTGAACCGCCAATGATTAGATCCTCATCAAGAAAAGGCATATAGGTGCACATAAAAAAAAACTTATATGTGAATTTAAATTTTTGTAATTTAATTTGGTGTACAACTCAAAAATAACAAACACTTCCTCTTATCATCCAATTGTGAACACAGACGTGCGAGCTCCTAACTATTAGACCCCTACCAATGGATGCTCAAGGAAATTTAGAACGTCCATTTCATAAAGATGCCAAAAACAAGTGCAGCTAAAATTAGTGAACATGGGAGTAGCAAGCGACACTTGTGGAGAGGGCGCAGGCCATAGATATCAACAAAATTAGACCCCCAAAAATAAAATTGTCAACGACCCGATATAGGATACAAGATTCCGGATATAGGATATGGGTTGCAGGATATTCCTACAGGGATTCCGGATACAGGATACGGTCGCAGGATATTCCTACAGGATATACCACAGGATATGCCTAGAGGATAAGGGACATGTGGACTCATCTTAGCCTCTGCATGCATGCAGCCACTTTACATGCATGCAACCACTTTTAGCACTCATGCCTAGATTAGCTCTTGGAATTGTGAATAAAAGCTCCGACCTAATTGTTGTACAATCAGTTACAATCAACACTAGTCTTACTACGATCAATCTTGTCTTGTCTTGTTCTTGTCTTACTTCTTGTTCTCTCCTTGTCTCGCTTCTGGATCCTGTCTTGCTCTTGTCTTGCTCTCAGATCCTGTCCTATTCCTGTTTTGTTCCTGGATCCTGTCCTACACCTTCCTGTCTTGCTCCGGATCTTATCCTATTCCTGTCTTGCTCCTGGATCTTGTCTTGCTCCTGGATCCTGTCTTACGCTTGGTCTTGCTCATGAGTTCCTAGTTCCTGTCCTGCTCTCTGTCCTGCTCCTGAGTCAAGCCTTCTTGTTCTTGGAATCTTACTCTCTTCCTGGTTTCTGGATCTTGGCTTGACAGTTTGATTGTAACTGATTTCATAACTCTTTGTTTTCCAACTACTTTTTTTTCCTTGATTCTTTTCCTTCGTTTTCCTCCTTTTTCTTTCATAGATCATGGTTAATTTTGAGCACTTTCAATGCGAGCACCAAATGTTGCTTCATGAGCTGGCCACTTTGCGCCTTCACATGGATCCGGACTGTATTGGAGTGGAGAGACCATCAAATGTTCGTGATGTTCGATGTTTCCTCGGGTTTGCGAACTTCTATCGACGTTTCGTTCGGGATTTTCTCCAAGATTGCATTGTCATTGACGAAGTTGACTGGGCAAGGATGTTTCATTTGTCTGGTCCTCTGAGGCTGAGGAGGTGTTCGAGTTCCTAAAGAAGGCGTTCACCTTGGCACCTGTTCTTATCCATCCTGACCCTCCGAAGCCATATTTCGTGGAAGCTGATGCCTCTGACTTTGCCATTGGTGGAGTGTTGTCCCAGGAAGGTCCAGATCATCTTCTCCATCCCATTGCTTTCCATTCCCGCAAGTTCACTGCACCTGAGATCAACTACGATGTCTACAACAAGGAGCTGCTGGTGAACGTCGATGCCTTTGAGGAGTGGCGCAGATTCCTTGAAGGTTCCTCGCATGTGGTTAAGGTGTATTGTGATCACAAGAACCTCCAGTATTGGGCAACATCTCGAATTCTCAATCGACGTCAGGCGCGATGGGCACAGTCTTTGTCCCATTTCCGATACATGATATTCATCGTCTCGGTCGTCTAAATGGCAAAGCAGATGCCTTATCTCGTCGCAGTTACCTAGCTTCAGTACTAGGAAATCCGATTTGATCAACAAGAACAAGTCATTCTGAGCTCCGACCAGTTGTTGGTGAAAAGCGCTTTTCCGTTCTTCTGCTCCAGTTGACACTTCGTTTTTGGATCTAATCCGAGAAAATCTCCCTCAAGACGAGTTTGCTCGTGATGTCCTTGCACATTTCGACGAGTTCAGCCATTGTCTTCAGGGTCACAACTATGAGATTATGCTGCTTTCCATCTTCATAATGGGTTGTTGTACCACCACATCCAAATCTATGTTCCGGACGGAGAACTGAGGTTGCGAGCTGTCCAACATTGCCATGACAACACAGCTGCTGGACATTTTGGCATTCGGAAGACGATCGAGCTGGTACAACGGTGTTCTGGTGGCCTCGGCTTCGCGGGTATGTTGAGAGATTTGTGCGATCTTGTGACACGTGCCAGCATACAAAGCTTCCTCGTCATCGACCAGTTGGACTACTATAGCCTCTTCCTATTGCTCAGCGCCATGGTCATCCACACCATGGATTTCCTCACGGATTTACCGCCTTCTAGAGGGTTTGATGCTGTCCTAGTCATTGTTGATCGGTTCTCTAAGATGGCGCACTTTGTTCCCTGCAACAAGACATGTTCGGGCCCTGATGCTGCAGATCTGGTGTATCAGGAGGTGTTCCACCTTCATGGTCTTCATGATGAACTGTCACTGATCGAGGTCCCCAGTTCACTTCGGCATTCTGGCGGAGATTCCTAGATTGGCTACGTCTCACTGAGAAGCTGTCTACTGCACATCATCCTGAAACAGATGGACAATCGGAGCGCATAATTCAGACTCTGGAACAATATCTCCGGTGTTTATTTCTCATCTACAAGATGATTGGGTCGATCTCCTTCCTGCTGCCGAGTTCGCGTACAACAACACGGCACACTCATCCATAGGTGTGTCGCCATTTTTCACGTTCTCTGGTGTTCATCCTTGCTGGTCCTATAGCTTGCCCGTGGTTCCTGGCCTCACCACTGCTGCCGATGATCGTGTTGAGCATCTCTGACAGGTCCATCTCTGGTGTTCATCCTCGCTGGTCCTACAGCTTGCCCGTGGTTCCTGGCCTCACCACTGCTGCCGATGATCGTGTTGAGCATCTCTGACAGGTCCATCTCTGGTGTTCATCCTCGCTGGTCCTACAGCTTGCCCGTGGTTCCTGGCCTCACCACTGCTGCCGATGATCGTGTTGAGCATTCTCTGACAGGTCCATGAAGAAGTGCAGCATCATCTTCAACGCGCTCGGGATTTGCAACAACAAGCTGCTGATCGTTCCCGTTCCTCTCCTCCAGCATTCACAATTGGTGACCTCGTTCCCGTTCCTCTCCTCCAGCATTCACAATTGGTGACCAACGTTCCCGTTCCTCTCCTCCAGCATTCACAATTGGTGACCAAGTGTGGCTCCCTCCGGCGTCATTGGCCAACCACACGTCCCATGACAAGCTGGACTATCATAGTTTATAAGATTTTTTGTTGGAGCCTTATTATGCTCCTTCTAAACCTGGCCGACTGCTTCCACCACCTCCTCCAGTTACAATTGCTAGTGAACCTGGACCAGTGATGCGCGGTGCTCACCTCCTCCAGTTACAATTGCTAGTGAACCTGGACCAGTGATGCGCGGTGCTCGTCATCGAAGGGGGAGATAGTGTAAGGATCATGGGTCATTTTTTGCCTTTCACAGGACCTTGAACCCGAGACCTTTTTGCTAAAGCACACATGTGTTAACCAACTGGTTCGTATGATCCTGGATGCTGAACTACACCATCAACAGCAAGGCGTATATTCATACGCATATTCCAGACCAGTTATGGACCACACATTCCAGACCAGTTGTGGATCACACATTCCAGATCAGTTGTGGACCATACAATCCTCAGGACCTCAGATATATAAACAGGGTTCCAGTTTCAGGTTTCTCAGAATCATTCAACACCAGTCTTTGGCCTTGTGTTTCATTTTGTATTCATTTCTTTCTTGAATATAATCTCCTCCTTTCAAGGTTCCACCCTTGTTCTAAAGGTTTCGCCCTTTGCACAAGGTCGTGACAGTGATGATGCCTCTTCCAACCTCGATCTCATGAAAAAAGAGAATCACCTTATCCATCATAGCAGGCAAGCCATCATTTGGTGAACTCGTACTACTATTTGTTTGTGACTCTGCATATTCTATGTTAGCCTTGACTTCATCCAAATTCCACAATACAGGAGAACCTCCTCAAATTCCATTCCCGGAACCTCAACATGCTTGCAAATGGTGTTCACCCATACGTACACACAAGATCCTTGGATAATATTGTGACATCATGCATTATCATCTTAAACTTCCACAGTTCCAGTGCCAACTATCTCGTTGTTCCGAAGAAGACATACTTTATCTCAAGTATTAAACGTGTTATTTATGATATTTGTTTATGCAATATTTCTAAGAAATCTGAATTTAAGTGCTTAATAATATGCATGTGCCAATAATACATAATTATGTATAGGGATAATATCTCATGCTTGATTAATACAACTAATGGGCAGGATTAATCCTGCTCACAACTCCCTCCAATGAGGAACGGTCAGCGAGATTATCCCACCGCCGACTCCCTCCGATGAGGAAGAGGCAGGAATTAATCCCGCTGCAACACCCTTCCACGAGGAAGAGTCAGCGGGATTAATCCCGCCCACAACTCTCATGACGGGGAATAGGTGGCAAGATTAATCCTGCCCACAACTCTCTCCCAAGCTATGATTTCAAAGAGATCTCGAGGGGTGGCGGGATTAATCCCGCCAATGCTTTCTGTGTCTAAAACTGATTGGCGGGATAAATCCTGCCCACAAATTTTTAAAATAGGGAAGTGGTGACGAGATTAATCCCGCCACTCTTCTATGCTTTTAAGAATAGTTGGCAGATTAATCCCGTTGACAACTCTTTTTAATAAATTTTGGTAACTCTTCATCAGTTGAGAGAGTTATCGGCGGGATTAATTCCACCGCTCTTTTTGGAGAACCATTGCCCAAACTAATTCTGCCATGGCTATCAAAGAGATGGTGGCGGGATTAATTCCACCACCTCTTCTAAGAGGCGAAAAAGAAATGACGGATTAATCCCGCCGCCCTGGCTAACCAAGAATATTAAGTAAGAAGGATGTTTAAACAGGATAAATCCCTAACGGAATATAATGTAATCCTAAAGCATTTTAAACCCCTAATTTAATTTTAAGAGAGAATGTAAGAGAGTGAATCTTTATAAGTATATTTAAATTTATTATAATACTTGTAAACAGCACTGAAGGCGCTGTGCTTTCCTATAAACAATAGCACCCAATTTAATGTCACTCATGAGCTGATCATTATCAAGAAAAAAGAAGATCTGAAGAGTGAAAATTACAGAAATGAAGAAACCCTTGCCGAAGAAAGAACCAGATCTGAATTTAAATGGGAAATTAAATGCATTTTCAAATTTACATGTCAGACCGACAATACTTATGTCAGAAATTCAAAATTTTTGAAAAGAAAATAAAATAAAATTTAAGATGAGTTGACACAAATAACCGACACTCTGACATAATACTCTCCAATTCCAATGAGTATTATAAAATTGTTTTTAATGTGATTCAAGTGATTCAAGCTGTTTAATATTATGAAATTTAGTAATTATTCTACATTCTTAATATTCCAGTATATATTATTAAATTTATATTTATATATATATACTTATACAATAAATAAATTGAATATTATTATGTATCATCTAAATATATTCATAGTGTGTTTATTAATATTCTTTCTTAATTACTCAAGTAATTAATTTAACATTTCCTAATATTATTTTCTTAATATTTGAAGAATATTCCAATATTAAACCTAATTATCATAATTAAATTAGTCTCTATTCTTAATTATTTCAGTAATTATTCTACATTTGTATATATTAATGGGATTTTCTCAATTAATTTGTTATTATTTCAAGAATATTCCTATGTTAACCTTATTATCAATATTAAATTAATATATATTATTAAAACTATATATGGCTATATATTAGATAAAATGATATATTATTATGTATAATTTAAAATATGTTCATAGCGTGTATATTAATATCATTTCCTTAATTACTTGAGTAATTAATCTACATTTCTTTATATTAATGGGATATTCCTTATATTTTCTTATTATTCCAAGAATATTCTAATATTAAACATTATCATAATTAATTTAATTAATTATTTTAGTACTTAATCTACATTTGTATATATTAATGAGATTTTCTCAATAATTTGTTATTATTTCAAGAATATTCAAATGTTAAACTTTGTTATCAATATTAATAATATATATTATTAAAACTATATATGGCTATATATTAAATAAAATTATATTAGTATGTTCATAGTGCGTTTATTAATATATTTTCTTAATTATTCGATGTTTCTTTTGCACACATATAAACACAATCATAAATTATATATACACGTGCACACGCATTAGAAGCACTTACAGAAACACATATGCACACATGCACAAGCCGATGAGTGGATCACGATATAAATAAAGCATCTAACTTTGTATTTATGATATAACGTTTAAAACCAAAACTAAATATTTATAGTTACACACACTCTACACTGGGACTTACATATGTTTAGTGTTTAAAGTAAATAATTAGAAAAATGTGCATGCATTTAGTTTATATTAGTATAAAGATTTGATACTAATATATATATTATGTACCAAAATTTAATAATAAAATATTTGCATTGGGTTTAAACCTTAAACCAAACTGGAGAGATATGTTGCTAAACATCATGTTCAATGCATGTATGATCCATATGTACTCAGTCTGTGTGTATGTAACACATTGAATTTACACATGTAATATGTAATGTCTGTGTATACATGTGTTATGTATATGTGTACTAATATAGCAATGTACAATTTTAATTTGTTAACACTCTCTCTCTTTTCTCATACATACACACCATACTGATCGTAGAATGATTGGTGTTGATAATAACTGATTGTACAACAATTAAGTCGGAGCTTTTACACAACTCCAAGAGCTAATCTAGCATAAGCTAAAAATAATACTCTAGGAGCTAATCTAGGCATGAGCTAAAAAGATGTCCCTTATCCTGTAGGTATATTCTATAAACATATCCTGTAGGCATATCCTGTTGATATATCTTGTAGGTATATCTTATAGGCATAACCTATATCTTGTATCATATAAGTCGTATCTGTATTCTGTATCGGTTTGACACCCTTTATGTTATTAATTTTTATAGCCCTTGTGATATATTGCATTGTTAATTTTTATTACTTTACGTTATTTTATTATGTCGATTTTGAGTCACTTCTACAATATTTAAAAATGGTTATCTTACACATTGAATTACATGAAATGATTAATTTGTTATTATAATTTTATTAAACACCAAATGTAGAGAGATGCATACTTGTACCCGAACGCGTTCGGGTCTCTATTAGCATTCTTCCGAACACGTACGGGTTGCGTACGTAACCTTCTCGAGACAAATACAAAATCTTTTAAAATATTTCGAATCTTTTATAATATATTGGATCTTTTAAAATATACAGAATCTTTTGTTGCGTTAGCATGATGAAGCGGAAAGTTGATTAATTAGCATGTGCTATTGCTGGCGGTTCACACTGAAGTACTCACGAAAGAACTGTCTCAGCATGTCATCTTGAATAGCAAGAGGTACAGATGAACATAGCTCAATCTGTTCACCATGCACTTTAGTAAGATGAGCTTTCAAACATTTTAAGGCTCCTCCATGCTCCTTGTTGTAGTACTTGCACGTCCAGCTACTTTGGCCACATCCCTTAACATAAGAAGAGCCTTGCACGGTGTGTTCATCCTAAAGATTACTCCGTTGTTGTTGGTACATGCTTACCACTTTTCACTGCAGATGCCCAGTATGCGAACCTAGGTGGCAAATTGCAAAAGTCTTCAATTGCTGACATGCAGCATTTGAGGAAACGGCCTGGCATGGTGGTGAACGCGCTAGTAATGCCACTGTGCCAAGTATTGGGGAAATGCCTGGGTCATCTTATGCAAGAGAAACCCCAGTAAATGCTCCAAATGTGAGACATGCAATTGTAGGGGCATCAGGTGCGAATTCACATGCGTCAATAGGAAGCGTGTTAGGGACTTCCTCTTATGCTGGATCTGCTAGACGTGGTCATGGACGGTCTAACTTGCTCCAAGCGTGGCAGAACCAGACATACAAGGAAGCTGATCAAGCAGTTTGTCACTTCATCTACGGTATTGCTCAATCATACAACGTGGTGAATAACCATTTGTGGAAGGATCTTCTGTCTGCTGTGGGAAAGGGTGGACCAGGATATGCATCTGCTTCCTCGAGTTACCGAACAATCCAAGCTCGTCATTTACGTGAAGAGTACCAGAGTTTGGAAGAGCGCTTGCAAATAGTGAGAGATGGTTGGAAGAAGTTTGGTTGCTCAATTGTAAATGATGGATGGCAATGCTCTAGGAAATGTTCCATCATCAACTTCCTGGCTATTAGCATTCATGGAATAGTCCTTCCTAAAGTCAGTTGATGCATTGCAAACTAAAAAAAATGGAACCTGGTTATGGAGCAAGCTGAAACTTGTTCTTGAATATGTTGGACCAGAGAATGTTGTGCAGCTTGTCACTGATAACGGTTCCAACTTTCTGAGCATGGGTGAGAAGATGCGGCTAGAGTATCCATCCATCATGCTTTTGTATGCACGTTGTAACTAAAATGGGCATGATACGTGAAAATGGGAATATAAAATAAATTGCTAATTAATACTTAAGTTTAATTATTAATTAATTATTTAATTAATATGTAATTAAGCCTTAAATATTAATTAATTAAAAAATTAATCCTTACTTAGTAAGGAATATTCCTGAAATATTTTAGAATATTCATATTATTCTTCGTTTTAAAAATAATTTACAATAATTAAAAAATACTATCAAACATAATTACAAATGAAATCATTTCCTTATCAACATGTTAATTTTTTATAAATACTTTCTTCCTATCGTACAGAGAAATCTCCTCATTTTGTCTAAATCATCACTCTCCGGATTAATCGAATCATTTTGGTCAATATCTTGATATTGTTGCCACCACCTAACACTCTCACGAATGCATTAGGAGTTGCCATCCTTGTTAATACATAAGATGTGATAAGACTAGGTCTGCATAAAGGCTCATTTAAAAAATGACATTCCTTAAGAATAATATTGTAAAGCACCCGGTTGCTATCCTTCATTTTATAAAACTCAAAATCATGAGAAAGAAAAGCGTCAGAAAATTTTGATACGGTGGATATTGCTTACAAAATTTTTGAGATTCTTCTTTCTGAGACACGTATCCAAGTAGTTCACTAACTCATCCATGGTATGGTATCAAAATATGGTCAAAAGTGATTGGATGAATACAAGTAATGTTTTGGTTAAGCATAGCCTTCTGAGGAGAGTCGTCTACCACTAAGATATGTGCGTTCTTCATTATCCTTAACTGATTGATCTCCCCATGAAGCTCAATTAATCTTTCATTCTTGAAGAAGTATGGCTTGCTCTTATATTGTGAAATTCGAGAGGTTTATAATACATTCGCTAGTCAAAAATCCAATCTTAGCAAATTCAGCGGTGTCAAGTTGTGAATCTACATGCATGACCAAATCCCCACAAGTGCACCCATCTCCTTAACTTTTGAAAGAGACGGTCCAACCCTGGATAAAAAATAATATCATATCAAAATTTACCATGACAAGGAATGAAATCTCCTTGTTTGATTTCTTTTTTCTATCCTCGGGCCTTTGTCGATGAAGCAAACACCATTGACATCCAACAACACAATATGGCCATGGTAACATGGGTAGCGTTGCCTCTTGAATACTTTGCAACTCACTTGTTTGCTCCCTTTCACATTTATTTTGACACTATCGTTGCCTATCCCTTTATCATTTAATTGTACATCATCCTTACAAGATTCAGATATTGCAGGCGCTGAAGAAATTGATTTAGGAACTGAAGCCAATAGAAATGGTGATGAAAAAACTGAAGTGGCCCCATGGTAACGATGTTTTGAGCTGCATTATTATCCATTTCCTGCATGAACTCTGTCATTCTGACATGTGGCACAAGAAATTTTTGCCAAACCCCTCTCTTACCTCATGGCAATGCTGAAAATCCATGTTCTCAACTGTTTCATTACATCTGCAAAATGATAGTTAGCTGACCTTATAATTATCAAGGTATATTATTTACCTTGTTAATGTGTGACCCATGTTTGAACTAAAAGCTTCATTAATCCTTGAGAATTTATTTTCTGTACAAATATAAAGAAATATACAAAAATGCCTTATGTTACACTCATTTACAACTATTTCACTCTAAGAACTCATTAACAATTTTCTTCGCTATTACCTTCTGAGTGAGGCGAAGAAGGTCTAAGCCGCTTGTGAGATGGTTCATGATCTTCCGTATCTTCTGTTGATGTTTCCATGGGTAATGGAGTGTGTGAATGTTCTGTACTCCTCGAGATAACTTCCGGTCTAATATCTGATTGAAGTTCGTCCTCAGACTCCGACATTGAACCAATTCGTCTTAAAGCTATCGCACTTTTGGAGGGAACTTTCCAAATACTCCTGTATGGGTTTGTTGGGGTAGTCAGTTGAGAACCTCTCTATCCACTTGTTCAGGTCCTCAACCATGGTCTTATCCTTTTCAACAAACACACATGTATCCGAAGGTAACACTCCTTCAAGACGGACCCCCTAGTGCAGTAGTCAAAAACCCATGCATCACTGTGAGGACCCCTGATCAAGTTGACGATGCTCCGTGCCGCTTGACTTGTAATGTTGGATAACGTACATTGCCGAATACATCCCTCTAGCTATCGGTGTATCGGATGGAGGTTCAGGCCGTTGGAGTGCAAACAGATGCCTGGCCAGTCATTTGGAAGTTTGAAATTGTTTGGCGCATTCCTAACAACCAAGTGAACAACCGTATCAATGCACTTGGATCAGCATCATTCATATAAAATCCTGTCCAACGATGTTTATTCTTCTTGGCGAAGGCGAAGGCAAAAGTATCGGTGACATGAGCAAGAATCAAGAAATAAATACCTGAAAACGTAGTATATGAAGAGTGCAACATGAATTCAATAATAAATACCTTCTTTGTACATGCTTGCACGGCTAAGTTTCTCCACCAAATCCTCTAGTCCTATGTCGAAGGATTTTTTGACACGCCGATCCATCACGAACAATTGAAACGGTTTCCTACAAGCAGTGATGTTACCCCATAAAGTCTCCGAATCCAACAACAAACATCTGTAGGGCTTGTCGTGATTCGTAGCATCCTCCTTTATAAGGTTCAACTCGGTTCTCCGCTGCTGAAGGACTGCCATAAGAGAAGGCGTCATCGCAATGTTCTCCTTTTTGGCGTTGGCGTGCAATAGATTCTTGCCCAGATCTTCCGATTGATTCACCCATTCGACAAGCATATCATGTTTGTCACATGCAAATATTTTTGACCTCTTCGTATGTTAAGCCGAGGTCCAACCCATTTGTGGCAGTGTATTCCCAACCACTCCTTGAAGTGCCTGACCGTCTTCAACTCCATTGCCTTGAGATGAAAAGGAGAGGTGGGGCTGTTGTTGTTAATCTGTAATTTGCCATCAATCACCAAATCAGCCAAGACTTCCATCTCCTCCATCGTTGTTCCATTTAAAGGCTTCAACCATGTGAGCTTGAAATCGTTGTCTACATCCTTTGTAGATTGAACAGACTTAGCCTTCGTCTTACTGGGTTTCTTTGCAGACTTCTCTGAGGGCTCCCCTTCACTTGTTGCTTCTTCTTCAGTGTTCCTTTTGAAAAGGATTCCATAATCCCCAACCATTTGGCAAAGATCCTATCCTCGGGACAAGAAATCAACATCATCAAAAAGGATGTTTCCTTCCCGCCCACCTGGGCAAAATCAACTGCTACAATTTCTTCAACTCTCTGAAAAAAAAGACAATTAATATACGGCGAGATAAATCCCGCCCAGACAATTTGCTTACCCGGTAGTCCGCACATTGTGTATTCCCTATAGCTCTTTGTGGTCGCTGAAGAGATTCCCACAGCTCGCGTGTGTTTGAACTTCTCCCATATTTTTGCTGTTGTAGTGGTTGGTGTCGGCAGCGTCCCATTCGCCGATAACTTATGGTACTGCTCGATTGTGAGATTCGGCTTAGCTAAAAATGCCGATCTTTTTGTCAGCTTCTCACGGGTATGCTCGAAAGTTTTGTTGCCATCGTTCCTTTGTTGTGTTCATCGAGAAGTCGTTGGGCTGCCGTTATTGTGTGCTGGCCACTAATGATGTAGTACTTGATTGATTTTCTATTCTGTCTGAATCTTCATGATTTGTTCGGTGTTGTGATCCACACTTTGTCAGCGCCTTTCTTCTTTCGTAGTATGGCACAAAACAGCATTATGTGGAACGGTGTAAGAATTGTCGTCCTTCATTTCTCCATGAGCTCAGCTACACGTTCCTGGTTGAGTGGCCTGTAATTGAAGTTTGGGTTGACGCTGCAATACTTAACCCTACACTCATAAATCCTATCATCCAACATCATTTCCTTGTGGCTTATTGCAGCATGGGATGCCACAGGTGCAGCTGACAAAACGACTGATGATTTTCTTCTACGATGAATCAACATGTGTGATCCCCGATTGCAGCTGTTCTAATGTTCTCGGCACACTCTTCCAGCTCCGAAATTTCCTAAGCAAATTGAACGTGATCTGTAAAGAACCTAGACCGAGCCACCCTCTCAATCTCCCTATGATGTCTGTGTTCTTCTTCAATGTGAAGAGGGACGATTGCTCCACTTGTGGATTTCTGTATTGTGAAGCAATCTCCTGAGAATACACCTACTCGATGAGTCTGAAGATCTTCGAAGTAGACATCAATTGGATCCCCTCCATAGATGGGCTTTCGTTGAGTTGAAGAAGAACTCCACGGTCAACATCATTAGTGAACACGTGAAATCATTATCCACAAGTCGACAAAGACCACCCGATTAATGTTGTAACTGGCGACCTCTGGATCCGAGAACGTGACATTGGATGGAACAAGGCATATGTGTCAAGCATCGTCAATCTGGGTTCGTAGATGCTTTCGGGTGCTTGACTAGTGAATCTACTTTCCATTGTTTTTTGTCCATGCAATGTGACAGAGGTTAGTTTGACAGCAACCATGGTTGCTCCAATGCGCTTCCCGTTTATTTTAAAATATGTTCCAGAATCCCCCATGCTCTCGTCTTCAATGTCACTCTAATTCCACATCTGAATACAAAAATGTTAGTTCTTCAAGCACATTCGAGTATAATATATTTTATTTTAATTCTTACCCAGAATTGACGACGACTCCATAATGACTAATCTCCTTGTTTAATCAAATGTCCTTCTGCAAATAATACACTATGAATACAATTCATATAAAACTCAATACACATATATAAACCCGAATATACAAAATATACACAATAAATTCACATACACCCCTCTTTGTCTCAGAGAGAAGTGGATGGGATTAACTGTCCAAAGCTCACATTTGTGCTAGTGCAAAAGATAGATAACATTTGGTTTTAGAACCACCACAAATGTGAGCTTTGGATAGTTTCACATAGTTTTACTAGCTTTTACTCAAAATATTATAATAAGATGATAAAAGTAAATAAAATGAGATATGCGACTTATATATACTAATACACATATATATTCAAATGAAAGCTAGGGCGGATTAATCTCGCCACCCCTTCTATGCCTCCTGAAAGGGTGGGCGGTATTAATCTCGCCACCTTTTTGGAGGCCCTGAATGGGTGTGCGGATTAATTCCGCACACTTTCTCGGTCTCAAAGAAAACTGGGCAGGATTTATTTGGCACACCCTTCAGGACTCTAGAAAGGCAGCGGGATTAATCTCACCCACCATGTAAGGATGTGTGAAATTAATTTCGCTAGCCTTCTTAGTCCCCTCCATTGGTATGCTATAAACCTTCTCCGTCTCAGATAGAGGTGGTCGGGATTGATTCGACTCACCAATAGAGGAAAAAAAGAAGGGTGGTGGATTAATCCCGCCACCAGGCATAGAAGGTCGGTGAGATTAATCCCGCCGCCCTCTCATAAATCATGCGCACACACACACATATATACGGGTGGCGGGATTAATCCCCCTGCCCTCCGAGAAGGGATGGGTGAGGGCGGGTTTAATCCCATTGCCCTCCACGCAGGACATGGGTGTGCGACAGGATTAATCCCGCCACACTCCGTGTAGGGCATGGGCATGCGACCTAAATTAATCCCGCTGGCCAGGCCCTTCATGCAGGACATGAGTGGCGGGATTAATCTCGCTGGCTTCCACGCAATGCATGGGTGTGCGGCGGGATTAATCCCGTCGCCTAGGCCCTTTACGCAAGCCATGGGCGGCGAGATTAATCCCGTCGCACGCCCATGCCTGCATAGAATGTGGTGGGATTAATCCGCTGCCTAGGCCCTTTACGTAGGCCATGGCGCGGGATTAATCTCGCCACACGCCCATGCCCTGCACGGAAGCCAGTGGGATTAATCCGCCGCTTAGACCCTTCACACAGGCCACTGGCGGCGAGATAAATCCCACCGCATTCCATGCAGGGCATGGGCATGCGACGGGATTAATCCCGCTACCTAGGCCCTTTATGCAGGCCATGGGCGGCGGGATTAATCCAGCTGCATGCCCATGCCCTGCGCGGAATGCATCGGGATTAATCTTGCCGCTTAGGCCCTTCACACAGGCCATTGGCGGCGAGATAAATCCTACCACATTTCGCGCAGGGCATGGGCGTGCAGTGGGATTAATCCTGCCGCCTAGACCTTCACACAGGCCATGGGCGGCGGGATTAATCCTGCCGCTCATGAGGCTACTGAATAGCCTACGTGAAGGGCGGCGGGATTAATCTCGCCGCTCATGACTTGCATGAAGGGCCTCGGCGGTGGGATTAATGTTGCCGCTATAATTAAATTTTAAATTATACAGATACACAACAATATATATGTATATGTGTGTGTAGGAGAGTGTGTGCGTGTGCCAAAGATAGAAATCAAATAAAATTATAGTAATACACACACATATGTATATGTATATTGTATGTGTGTGCTAAATAAATTAAATTATACAGATACACACACACACACACATATATATATATATGTATATATATGTATATGTATATACAGGAGTGTGCGTGTGTGTGCGAGAGATACATAAATAAATAAAATTATACAGATACTAGTACACATAATATATGTATGTATATATGTACATAGGTATATATATGTGTATATGTATATCGTCATGTGTGAGCGAAATAAATAAAATCATACAGATAAACAAAAACACACACACACATATATATACAGGAGTGTGGCGTGTGTGTGCGAGAGATAAATTAATAAATAAATAAAATTATACAGACACACACACACATATATGTGTGTGTGTATATATATATATTATATATAATATATATATATATATATATATATATAATATATATATATATATATGTATGTATGTATGTATGTATGTATAGGAGTGTGCGTGTGTGTGCGAGAGATAAAATTAATAAATTAATAAAATTATACAGATACACACACACACACACACATGTGTGTGTGTGTGTGTGTGTATGTATATATGTATAGGAGTGTGTGTGTGTGTGCGAGAGATAAATAAATAAAATTTTATTATTAAGATACACACACATATAAATGTATATGTGAATAAAAATAAATAAATAAAAACTCAGGAGTGTGCGTGTGAGAGAGAGAGAGAGAGAGAGATTTCATCTATGTGTGAGAGAAAGGGAGATTTCACAGCCACCGCCTCCGCCGCCTTTCTTCTTGAAACCCTAAGAATATACCTAAACCCTAAAGGAATAGAATATATATTAACCCTAATCGAATATTCCTTCTAAGAATATACTTAAACCTTAAAAAAGAATAAAATATAGATTCGCCCTAAACAATATTCTTTCATTAAGGGCACAAAATCATGTTAACATGTGTGTGTTTGTAAAGGATCATGGGTCATTTTTTGACTTTCACAGGACTTGAACCCGAGACCTTTTGGCTAACACACACATGTGTTAACCAACTAGTCTGTATGAAGGAATGTTAAAAGTTTTATTCATGGGGCAAAATTACAACCAACAATTCCAAGTTTTCCCCCTACTTTCTATGCCATCGAACTACTTCGCTAACTAACTCAAGAATACTATGTACACCTTAGCCCATATTCCTCCACCTCACTACGTCAGCAGCCACGTCAGCAGCCACATCAGCAGCCACGTTAGCAGCTGGTTCCTCATCCGTGGGAATCCACTAACCACCTAGGTGGGCTCATCTCCACTTCACCTGACTTTGCAGTTTCACTCCAAGCAGTGGAAGCCACTGTCTTTCTAGTAAATCCCTCTCCTCCAAATCACCTCGTTCCCAAGAAAACCTCAGGTGGGAGGCCACTGTCGATACCAGTGTAGTCCAGAAGAAGACAACTGCGCACTGAGTCGTCCACCTCTTCCCTTGAACACCCCCGCATTTTGTGAGCGCCAAATTGCCCACATGGTGCAGCCCCGAATGAAGTACCACTGGCTCGACGACATCCCCGGCGGCTCTTCCACTGTGTCTAAAGCAAGGCCCATGCTGAAGCTTGGAAGGTCTCTGTTCCCTTCACAACCCACACGCCGGCTGACTTTGAAACATAGACCGCATGCTCCCCAAGGCAAGCTAGCTCCCAGCTCACTAGCGCGTCCTGCCAACATACCTGCTTCACGACACACAACGCATGAGCCCAAATTTCCTGTGTGGCACACACACTCCCAGAAACAGTGCCGCTCCGATTCCAACGTCCCGCAAGCCTCACACCCCTGAAATGGGAGTCCCCAGATATTATCGCGCACAGCAGACTGTTCTGGAGAAGCATCCACATCATCGCCTTGATTGCTGCCGGCCACGGACCCGCCCAAAGCTCGCGCCCGAAATCCTTGCTCAACCCTCGCGGGAGTCCAGCTGCATGTAAGTGGTTAGCCAACTTGGAAACTGGGTGCTTACCAGTAGCAATCTGCGTCCCATTCTCGGCTTGTAATTGAAAAAGCTGCTCCCCGATTCTCCTGCAGTCCACCTCCATGCCTTGGGATCAAAGTCAAGTTCTCCACAGCCCCTTTGCGGAAAAGGTACAACACTCTCCATTCACCATGTTGGACGCTTGGATCCACACAGGGTACTTGTTTGCCATGTCCACCACCCGTGCTAACCGCGCCAATGACAGATCTGGCAGCTGGTGATCGCGATCTCATGTGGCTGCAGCAAACCGTCTTCTCTTGAGACTCGAAATCTCGCCCCTTCCATGCCTGCCACATCATACACAAACCACACCATAGATCCCCCCTGTTCCTCAATGAGCAGCCAATCCCCTGTTTTGATCCCCTGCTCCTGCCAATTCCCATTCCCGCAGACGATCACGGGCATACACAAGGATTTTGACCACGTGTCGCATGGTCTCTGTTACCGCATGTATCAGGTGATCCTCCCACCTTTGAATCCATGAGCTTCCGAAAGCATTTCTCCCACTTGCAAATCCTCTAGCTGTTGGACCAGCCTAGCCTTGTGCCACCGTCGGAAGCAGTCCCGCAACGATTGCGGCATCCTTTCATCACCTAAGACCCAGCCTTCCTCTGACCGCATCAACTCGTGAGAGAAACACGGGGTGTCTCAGGTATTCAGCACGACATCCCGGAACCACGGGGTACAGAGCACCCTTAAGCTTTTCCCAGGTGCCGAGAAGCTTGCCAGAAAAAGATTCCCTGATTACTGGGAGCCGAAGCGCCGAAGTTGCCAAGAACCACACGTTGTCCTGTGCCCATTGCACCACTCTTCCAGATCCCCGGCCGGGCGTACCCGTTCTAAGAAGTCTCGCAATAGTATCTTCCATGGTTGATTCCCGGGCGACAATCCCCTGATCACCAGCTTAACCAACAACGCTTGAGTTGCTTCCAACGGAGGGATCAAGCCCAGGCCACCTTCAGACTTCGTCATGGTACACGACTCCCATCTAACACGGGCTTGATAACGCATACGTTGGCCAGCTCCTTTTCAGATGTACGCGCGCAGTAAAGCTTCGATTTTCTTCATTGTCTCCACGTTGACGCTCCATACACCTGCGAAAACCAGAGGCTCCCAAGCAAGATGCTGTTAGCGACCGTGGCATGCGCAGGGAAGGACAATTTCCTTTTCCCCCACTGAGTAATGTGGCTGGCCACGCGCTCTAGCACAAAGACACTTTGACGTACCGGATCGTATCGTGCTCCAATCTGGAAGCCAAGATATCTCGTGGTGGCTCCTCTCTCCACCCATTGAAAGCCCAGTCACGCCCCCAGGTCGGGGGATCCCCATCCCCAAGCCAGATCCCTTGACTTGCTCCAATTGGTTTTTGCTCCAGCCGCTAAGTTGAAGCGCTCCAGCAAGCGTTTCACCGTGTCCAGGTTCTCCTCCTCTCCTGCTAGTAGAAGGCCAGCATCGTCCGCAAACAGACTATCCAGTACCTCCTGCTGTATCACCCTATCTGCCCCGCCAGTACACCAAACTGATTAGGAAGTGGTATGCAACTAGTCTGTATGATCCTGGATGCTGAACTACACCATCAACAGCAAGCGTATATTCATACGCATGTTCCAGACCAGTGTGGACCACACATTCCAGACCAGTTGTGGATCACACATTCCAGACCAGTTGTGGACCATACAATCCTCAGGACCTCAGATATATAAACAGGGTTCCAGTTCCAGGTTTCTCAGAATCATTCAACACCAGTCTTCGGCCTTGTGTTTCATTTTGTATTCATTTCTTTCTTGAATACAATCTCCTCCTTTCAAGGTTCCACCCTTGTTCTAAAGGTTTCGCCCTTTGCACAAGGTCGTGACAGTTTGAATGATTCTGAGGTAGTGACAAGCTTCTGTTTCCGCTTGTCATCGATCCCATTTTCTTTCTTTCTCTCTTTTCAATTTTCTTTTCGATTTTTTCTTTTTTTTTCTTTTCTGATTTTCTTCTCTTTTTCTTTTTGATTTTTCTTCTTCGACTCATCATGTCCGAGCATGCTCTTCATGAGCAAGTTGCTGCCCTCCAGCAGCAGCTCGAACAACTACACCTGGAGAATGATCAGCTCCGACAGCGTGCGAATTCTCCAGAGCCGAAGATCAGCATGCCCGAAAAGTTCGATGGTACCCGATCGAAGTTCCGAGGTTTTCTCAATCAAGTTCGTCTGCGGATCGTGATGCAGCCGAGGCGCTACAGCACAGAACCCATTAAGGTTGGATTGATCGGGTCGCTGCTTTCTGGTTCTGCTCTTTCATGGTTCTCAGCCTTGCTGGAGAACAATGATCCGATCCTTGGGAATTTTGACGAGTTTGTGGAACGGTTCACGGCGATGTTCAGTGACGTGGATCGTGAGAGTGCTGCCATCACCAAACTCCGTCAGCTTCACCAAGGGGGTATGGTAGCAGAGTACGCATCGAAGTTTCAACTTCTTGCTTGTGATGTCACATGGGGAGATCGTGCTCTCAAGGAGGTTTTCCGGTCGGGGTTGCAGGACGAGGTCAAAGACATGTTGCTGAATTTTGCGGTTCCGGAAACCCTCACCAGCATGATCGAGTTGGCAATTCGTTGTGACAACCGGTTGATCGAGCGGAAACAAGAACGTCGGCATCCTTCTTTCTTCTTGGTGCCGTCTTCTTCCATTTCTGCAGTCCCTGTTCCCTCATCTGCTGATTCATCATCTTCCTCAGTAGAACCATCCCCGATGGAATTAGGGCGATCACGCCGAGGCAAGCTTTTGCCAACCGAACGTCAGAAGCGGATTCAGTACAAGCTTTGTTTGTACTGTGGGGACCCGTACCACAAGTTGGAGAATTGTCATCGACGTCCAAAACAAGCTCGTGAAGTGGCCCTTGCTGTGCTGCCGGGAAACGAGAAGATCCAGCCCGAATAGGAGCCGTCCGGCTGGATTGCCGTGGAACAACTCATGTTCCTCAAGGCTCTTCACTCATAACATCTTCCCTTCCTCATCTTGGATCCATTCCATCCACGAAGGTGTGCAAGCCGTTCCATGTTCCGGTGCAGCTGAAGACACCAGAGGTGGAGTTCTCTGGTAAAGCTTTGGTGGATAGCGGAGCGAACGCAAATTTCATCGACAAGAATTTTGCTGTCAAGCACGGGATCCGTCTACATCCTTTGAAGACTCCTGGTTCTGTACGGGTCGTTGATGGACGAGATATCAAATCTGGAGCGGTAAAAATGACACGGAGTTCGTTGAGGTCGTTGCTTGCGGTGCTGTGTGCAACATCTCCTTCAGTGTTGTTTCTATTCCAGACTCTACGATTATCCTTGGTTTGCCGTGGATCGAGTTGGTGGATCCTGGTTGGAGAGAACGTTTCATGAACAGTTTCCCAGCTTTCAACTCCAGCCACACTCTTTGATTCCGATCCTGTTCCAGTTCCTCCTCCACTTCGAGTCTCGCATATCACCTTGAAGCAGTTCAAGAAAGATAGCCGACATGACCCAGCATCCGTGTTCGCGATCAAAGTCTATCCCTGCTCTGCTAAGGATGTTTCTGTTCCTCCTGCCTTACCAAAGCAGTATGCCGATTTCGCAGACGTCTTCGACAAAAAGAAAGCTTCTGCCTTGCCACCGCACCGTGAGTACGACTGTCCTATCGATCTCGTTGAGGGTAAGCAGCCGTCCTCCGGTCCCATTTACGGTCTCTCACCAACAGAGTTGGAGACATTGAGGAAATACATTGAGGAGAATCTTGTCACCGGATTTATCCGTCATTCGCGATCACCGGCTGGTGCTCCAGTATTCTTTTTCCAAGAAGGATGGAAGTCTCCGGCTCGTGGTGGACTACCGAGATCTGAATAAGGTCACCATTCCAAACAAGTATCCTCTCCGCTCGTCTCCGACATGCTCGAACGTCTTTCTGGTGCCCGGTACTTCACAAAGATCGATTTAAGAGGAGCGTACAATCTCATCCGAATTCGAGAAGGGGACGAGTGGAAAACAGCTTTCCGTACACGCTACGGACATTTCGAGTACGTAGTAATGCCGTTCGGCCTGACAAATGCACCTGCTGTGTTCCAGCACATGGCTAACGATATTTTCCGGGACTTCTTGGATTTGTTTGTCATCATGTACCTAGACGACATCCTGATATTTTCCAAGACTCGAGAAGAACACGAACGGCATGTACGGTTAGTCTTGGAGAGGCTCCGGAAGCACCACTTGTTTGCCAAGTTGGAGAAGTGCTCTTTCAGTCAGCAGTCTGTCGAGTTCCTGGGGTACATCATTTCAGCTGAAGGTGTTCACATGGATCCTGCAAAAGTCCGGACTGTATTGGAGTGGGAGAGACCATCAAATGTTCGTGATGTTCGATGTTTCCTCGGGTTTGCGAACTTCTATCGACGTTTCGTTCGGGATTTCTCCAAGATTGCATTGCCATTGACGAAGTTGACTGGCAAGGATGTTCCATTTGTCTGGTCCTCTGAGGCTGAGGAGGCGTTCGAGTTCCTAAAGAAGGCGTTCACCTCGGCACCTGTTCTTATCCATCCTGACCCTGCGAAGCCATATTTCGTGGAAGCTGATGCCTCTGACTTCGCCATTGGTGGAGTGTTGTCCCAGGAAGGTCCAGATCATCTTCTCCATCCCATTGCTTTCCATTCCCGCAAGTTCACTGCACCTGAGATCAACTACGATGTCTACAACAAGGAGCTGCTGGCGATCGTCGATGCCTTTGAGGAGTGGCGCAGATTCCTTGAAGGTTCCCCGCATGTGGTTAAGGTGTATTGTGATCACAAGAACCTCCAGTACTGGGCAACAGCACGAGTTCTCAATCGACGTCAGGCGCGATGGGCACAGTCTTTGTCCCGGTTCCGATACGTGATTATTCATCGTCCCGGTCGTCTAAATGGCAAAGCAGATGCCTTATCTCGTCGCAGTTACCTAGCTCCAGTACCAGGTGAAATCCGATTTGATCAACAAGAACAAGTCATCCTGAGCTCCGACCAGTTGTTGGTGAACGCGCTTTCCCGTTCTTCTGCTCCAGTTGACACTTCGTTTTTGGATCTAATCCGAGAAAATCTCCCTCAAGACGAGTTTGCTCGTGATGTCCTTGCACATGTTCGACGAGTTCAGCCATTGTCTTCAGGGTCACAACTACGAGATTATGCTGCTTTCCATCTTCATAATGGGTTGCTGTACCACCACATCCAAATCTATGTTCCGGACGGAGAACTGAGGTTGCGAGCTGTCCAACACTGCCATGACAACACAGCTGCAGGACATTTTGGCATTCGAAAGACGATCGAGCTGGTACAACGGGTGTTCTGGTGGCCTCGGCTTCGCGTGTATGTTGAGAGATTTGTGCGATCTTGTGACACGTGCCAGCGTACAAAGCTTCCTCGTCATCGACCGGTTGGACTACTACAGCCTCTTCCTATTGCTCAGCGGCCATGGTCATCCATCACCATGGATTTCCTCACGGATTTACCGCCTTCTAGAGGGTTTGATGCTGTCCTAGTCATTGTTGATCGGTTCTCTAAGATGGCGCACTTTGTTCCCTGCAACAAGACATGTTCGGGTCCTGATGCTGCAGATCTGGTGTGTGTTCCGCCTTCATGGTCTTCCTGATGAACTTGTCACTGATCGAGGTCCCCAGTTCACTTCGGCATTCTGGCGGAGATTCCTAGATCGGCTACGTATCACCGGGAAGCTGTCTACTGCACATCATCCTGAAACAGATGGACAATCGGAGCGCAATTCAGACTCTGGAACAATATCTCCGGTGTTTCATTTCTCATCTGCAAGATGATTGGGTCGATCTCCTTCCTGCTGCCGAGTTCGCGTACAACAACACGGCACACTCATCCATAGGTGTGTCGCCATTTTTCGCGTTCTCTGGTGTTCATCCTCGCTGGTCCTACAGCTTGCCCGTGGTTCCTGGCCTCACCACTGCTGCCGATGATCGTGTTGAGCATCTCCGACAGGTCCATGAGGAAGTGCAACATCATCTTCAACGTGCTCGGGATTTGCAACACAGTCCCTGTGACAATGACTTCAACGCCAATGACCCACCACACGTCCCTGTGACAAGGGGACTATCAACGCTTGGGGCCATTTCGCATCATCGACAACCATCCGCAAGCTGGACTATCAACGCTTGGGCCATTTCACATCATCGACAACCATCCGCTTGGGGCCTGGGGCCATTTCATATCATCGACAACCATCCGCAAGCTGGACTATCAACGCTTGGGGCCGCTTGGGCCATTTCGCATTCATCGACAACCATCCGCTTGGGGCCTGGGGCCATTTTGCATCATCGACAACCATCCGCAAGCTGGAATATCAACGCTTGGGGCCGCTTGGGGCCATTTCGCATCATGGACAAACCATCCGCAAGTTGGACTATCAACGCTTGGGCCATTTCCCATCATCGACAACCATCCGCTTGGGGCCTGGGGCCATTTTGCATCATGGAAACCATCCGCAAGCTGGACTATCAACGCTTGGGGCCACTTGGGGCCATTTTGCATCATCGACAACATCCGCAAGCTTGGGCCATTTCGCATCATCGACAACCATCCGCAAGTTGGGGCCATTCGCATCATCGACAACCATCTGCTTGGGGCCTGGGCCATTTCGCATCATCGACAACCATCTGCTTGGGGCCTGGGCCATTTTGCATCATCGACAACCATCCGCAAGCTGGACTATCAAACACTTGGGGCCATTTTGCATCATGGACAACCATCCGCAAGCTAGACTATCAACGCTTGGGGACGCTTGGGGCCATTTCGCATCATGGACAACCATCCGCAAGCTGGACTATCAACGCTTGGGGACGCTTGGGGCCATTTCGCATCATGGACAACCATCCGCAAGCTGGACTATCAACGCTTGGGGCCATTTCGCATCATCGACAACCATCCGCTTGGGGCCTGGGCCATTTTGCATCATGGACAACCATCCGCAAGCTGGACTATCAACACTTGGGGCCGCTTGGGGCCATTTCCACATCATCGACAACCATCCGCTGGGGCCTGGGGCCATTTTGCATCATCGACAACCATCCGCAAGCTTGGGGCCATTTCGCATCATCGACAACCATCCGCTTGGGCCTGGGGCCATTTTGCATCATCGACAACCATCCGCAAGCTGGACTATCAACGCTTGGGGCCGCTTGGGCCATTTCGCATCATGGACAACCATCCGCAAGCTGGACTATCAATGCTTGGGCCATTTCGCATCATCGACAACCATCCGTAAGCTGGACTATCAACGCTTGAGGCCATTTCGCTGGACTATCAACGCTTGGGGCCTGGGGCCATTTTGCATTATCGAGAACCATCCGCAAGCTGGACTATCAACGCTTGGGGCCGCTTGGGCCATTTCGCATCATGGACAACCATCTGCAAGCTGGACTATCAACGCTTGGGGCCATTTCACATCATCGACAAACCATCCGCAAGCTGGACTATCAACGCTTGGGGCCATTTCGCTGGACTATCAACACTTGGGTCGCTTGGGGCCATTTCGCATCATCGACAACCATCCGCTTGGGGCCTGGGGCCATTTTGCATCATCGACAACCATCCGCAAGCTTGGGGCCATTTCACATCATCGACAACCATCCGCTTGGGCCTGGGGCCATTTTATCCGCAAGCTGGACTATCAACGCTTGGGGCCATTTCGCTGGACTATCAACACTTGGGCCGCTTGGGGACATTCGCATCATCGAAACCATCCGCTTGGGCCTGGGGGCCATTTTGCATCATCGACAACCATCCGCAAGCTTGGGCCATTTCGCATCATCGACAACCATCCGCTTGGGGCCTGGGGCCATTTATCCGCAAGCTGGACTATCAACGCTTGGGGCCATTTCGCTGGACTATCAACACTTGGCCGCTTGGGGCCATTTCGCATCATCGACAACCATCCGCTTGGGGCCTGGGGCCATTTTGCATCATCGACAACCATTTCGCATCATCGACAACCATCCGCAAGCTTGGGGCCATTTTGCATCATCGACAACCATCCGCAAGCTTGGGCCATTTCGCATCATGCACAACCATCCGCAAGCTGGACTATCAACGCTTGGGGCCATTTCACATCATCGACAACCATCTGCAAGCTGGACTATCAACGCTGGGGCCATTCCGCAAGCTGGACTATCAACGCTTGGGGCCATTTCGCATCATCGGCATCATCGACAACCATTTCGCATCATCGACAACCATCCGCAAGCTTGGGCATTTTGCATCATCGACAACCATCCGCAAGCTTGGGCCATTTCGCATCATCAAACCATCCGCAAGCTGGACTATCAACGCTTGGGGCCATTTCACATCATCGACAACCATCCGCAAGCTGGACTATCAACGCTGGGGCATTCCGCAAGCTGAACTATCAACGCTTGGGGCCATTTCGCATCATCGACAACCATCCACAAGCTTGGGCCATTTCGCATCATGGACAACCATCCGCAAGCTGGACTATCAACGCTTGGGGCCATTTCGCATCATGGACAACCATCCGCAAGCTTGGGGCCATTCCGCAAGCTGGACTATCAACGCTTGGGCCATTTCGCATCATGGACAACCATCCGCAAGCTGGACTATCAACGCTTGGGGCCATTTCGCTGCTCATCTTGTTCATGCTGGCTGGACTATCAACGCTTAGGGACATTTCGCATCATCGACAACCATCCGCAAGCTTGGGGCCATTCCGCAAGCTGGACTATCAACGCTTGGGGCCATTTCGCATCATGGACAACCATCCGCAAGCTGGACTATCAACGCTTGGGGCCATTTCGCTGCTCATCTTGTTCACGCTTGGGGCCATTTCGCTGCTCATCTTGTTCATGCTGGCTGGACTATCAACGCTTGGGGCCATTTCGCTCCTCATCTTGTTCATGCTGGCTGGACTATCAACGCTTGGGGCCATTTCGCTGCTCATCTTGTTCATGCTGGCTGGACTATCAACGCTTGGGGCCATTTCGCTCCTCATCTTGTTTCATGCTGGCTGGACTATCAACGTTTGGGCCATTTCGCTGCTCATCTTGTTCACGCTTGGGGCCATTTCGCTGCTCATCTTGTTCATGCTGGCTGGACTATCAACGTTGGGCCATTTCGCTGCTCATCTTGTTCACGCTTGGGGCCATTTCGCTGCTCATCTTGTTCATGCTGGCTGGACTATCAACGCTTGGGGCCATTTCGCTGCTCATCTTGTTCACGCTTGGGGCCATTTCGCTGCTCATCTTGTTCACGCTTGGGGCCATTTCGCTGCTCATCTTGTTCATGCTGGCTGGACTGGGCCATTTCGCTGCTCATCTTGTTCATGCTGGCTTCGCTGCTCATCTGTTCATGCTGGCTGGACTATCAACGCTTGGGGCCATTCGCTGCTCATCTTGTTCATGCTGGCTGGACTATCAACGCTTGGGCCATTTCGCGCTCATCTTGTTCATGCTGGCTGGACTATCAACGCTTGGGCCATTTCGCTGCTCATCTTGTTCATGCTGGCTGGACTATCAACGCTTGGGCCATTTCGCTGCCTGGCTGGACTATCAACGCTTGGGGCCATTTCGCTGCTCATCTTGTTCATGCTGGCTGGACTATCAACGCTTGGGGCCATTTCGCTGCTCATCTTGTTCATCTGGCTGGACTATCAACGCTTGGGGCCATTTCGCTGCTCATCTTGTTCATGCTGGCTGGACTATCAACGCTTGGGGCCATTTCGCTGCTCATCTTGTTCATGCTGCTGGACTATCAACGCTTGGGGCCATTTCGCTGCTCATCTTGTTCATGCTAGCTGGACTATCAAGGGCCATTTCGCTGCTCATCTTGTTCATGATGGCTCATGGAGCATGGATCATTTTTTGCCTTTCACAGGACTTGAACCCGAGACCTTTTGGCTAACACACACATGTGTTAACCAACTGGTCCGTATGATCCTGGATACTTGAACTACACCATCAACAGCAAGGCATATATTCATACGCATGTTCTAGACCAGTGTCGACCACACATTCCAGACCAGTTGTGGATCACACATTCCAGGCCAGTTGTGGACCATACAATCCTCAGACCTCAGATATATAAACAGGTTTCCAGTTCCAGGTTTCTCAGAATCATTCAACACCAGTCTTTGGCCTTGTGTTTCATTTTATATTCATTTCTTTCTTGACTACAATCTCTCCTTTCAAGGTTCCACTCTTGTTTTAAAGGTTTCACCCTTTGCACAAGGTCGTGACAGTGTTAAAGTTTCACGTGTAGCAATACATATATACACACATAGTATTATACACATAGACATACATACATATTAATACATATATTAGAGAGACAAAGTACATATTATGGATCATGCATAGTGTGTATGTATGAGAGAAGAGAGACAGTACATATTATGGATCATGCATGGTGTGTATGTATGAGAGAAGAGAGAGAGTGTTAACAACTTAAATTCACACACATTGCATATATTAGTACACATATATACATATACACGTGTATACACACAGACATACATACATATTACATGTGTAAATTCATTGTGTTACATAGGGTTTAGGGTTTAGGGTTTAGGGTTTAGGATGGATCATGCATGGTGTGTATGTATGAGAGAAGAGAGAGTGTTGAAAAATTAATTTTGTACACATCGCATATATTAGTACACATATATACATACACATATTATACACATTATACATACGTAGTATATAATATTGTAACATTAGTACATATTATGGATCATGCATGGTGTGTATGTATGAGAAAAGGGATTATGCATGGTGACACTGTGTATGTATGAGAGAAGAGAGAAAGTGTTAACAAATTAAAATCGTACACATTGCATATATTAGTACACATATATAGATACACACCTGTATACACACAGACATACATACATTACATATGTAAATTCAATGTGTTACATACACATAAACTAAGTACATATAATCATACATGCGTTGAACATGATGTTTTCAATAAAGAAGCAACATATTTCTCCAGTTTGGTTTAGGGCTTGTGCATGTGTGTGCATATGTGTCTCTGTAAGTGCTTCTAATGCGTGTGCACGTGTATATAAATTTATGATTGTGTTTATATATGTGTGCAAAACAAACATCAAATAATTAAAAAATAATATTAATAAACACACTATGAACATATTTTAAATTATACATAATAATATATGATTTTATCTAATATATAGCCATATATAGTTTTAATAATATATATTAATTTAATATTGATAATAAGGTTTAACATTGGAATATTCTTGAAATAATAAGAAATTAATTGAGAAAATCCCATTAATATATACAAATGTAGATCAAGTACTGAAATAATTAACTAAATTAATTATGATAATCATGTTTAATATTGGAATATTCTTAATAAAAAAAATAAAGAATATCCCATTAATATAAAGAAGATTAATTACTCAAGTAATTAAGAAAATGATATTAATATACACACTATGAACATATTTTAAATTATACATAATAATACATCATTTTATCTAATATATAGTCATATATAGTTTTAATAATATATATAATTTAATATTGATAATAAGGTTTAACATAGGAATATTCTTGAAATAATAACAAATTAATTGAGAAAATCCCATTAATATATACAAATGTAGAATAATTACTGAGATAATTAAGAAAAACTAATTTAATTATGATAATCAGGTTTAATATTAGAATATTCTTGAATATTAAGAAAATAATAAAGAATATCCCATTAATAGTAGGAAATGTAAATTAATTACTCGAGTAATTAAGAAAATAATAATAAAAACAGACTATGAATATATTTTAAATGATACATTAATATATCAATTTATTTATTGTATAAATATATATATATATAATATAAACTTAATAATATATACTTGAATATTAAGAATGTAGAATAATTACTAAAATTTTGTAATATTAAACAGCTTGAATCACTTGAATAACATTAAATGCAATTTTAAAACACTCATTGGAATTGGAGAGTATATATGTCAGAGTGTCGGTTATTTTTCAACTCATCTTAAATTTTATTTTCTGTTCTTTTCAAAAAATTTGAATTTCTGACATAAGTATTGTCGGTCTGACATGTAAATTTGAAAATGCATTTAATTTCCCACTCAAATTCAGATCTGGTTCTTTCTCCGGCAAGGGTTTCTTTATTTTTGTATTTTTCACTCTTTAGATCTTTTTTTTCTTCATAGTGATCAGTTCAGGAGCGACATTAAATTGGGTGCTATTGTTTATAAAAAGCACGGCGCCTTCAGTGCTGTTTACAAGTAAGTATTATAAACAAATTTAATATACTTATAAAGATTCACTCTCTTACATTCTTCTTAAAATTAGAATTTAGGGGTTTAGAATGCATTAGGATTACAATATATTCCGTTAGGGATTTATCCCGTTTAAATATCCTTTTAACTTAATATTCTCGGTTAGCCGGGGCAGGGATTAATCGGCCATTTCTTTTTCGCCTCTTCGAAGAGGTGGCGGAATTAATCCCGCCACCATCTCTTTAATAACCATGGCAAATTAGTCTGGCAATGCTTCTTCGCCTCTGAAAAGAGCGGCGAGATTAATCCCGTCGATAACTCTCTAACTAATAAAGAGTTACCTGAATTTATTAGAAAGAGTTGTCAACGGGATTAATCTCGCCAACCATTTTAGGAGGCAGAGAAGGGGTGGCGGGATTAATCTCGCCACCACTTCCTGTTTTAAAGATTTGTGGGCAGGATTTATCCCGAATCTCTTTGAAATCATAGCTTTGGAGAGAGTTATGGCGGGATTAATCCCGCCACCCATTCCCCGTCATAAGAGTTGTGGGCGGGATTAATCCCGCCGCCTTTCCTCGTTGGAGGGAGTTGCGGCGGATTAATCTCACCGCCTCTTCTCTGACGAGGAAGATCCGGCGGCGGATTAATCCTGCCACCTCTTCCTCGTCGGAGGGAAGTGGCGGGATTAATCCCGCTGCCTCCCTCGACGAGGAAGATCGGCGGCGGGATTAATCCTGCCATTCTTCCTCGCCGGAGGGAATCGGCGGCGGGATTAATCCCGTTGACTCTCTTGAAGGGGTAGAGTCATTGGGGATTAATCCCGCCCACCGTTCCTCGTCGGAGGGAGTCGTGGGCGGGATTAATCCTGCCCATCAGTTGTATTAATCAAATATGAGATATTATCCTATACATTATTGCACATGCATATTATTAAGTAACCGCAGTTCAGATTTCTTAGAAATATTATAAACAGATATCATAAGTAACACAATTATTTATATTGCAGGACAATATGTTTAATACTGGAGATAAAGTATGTCTTCTTCGAAACAATGGGATAGTTAGCATTGGAACTGTGGAAGTTCGAGATGATAATGCATCATGTCACAATATTGCCCAAGGATCTTGTGTGTACGTATGGGTGAACACCATTTACAAGCATGTTAAGGTTCCAAGAATGGAATTTGAGGAGGGTTCTCCTGTATTGTGAAATTTGGATGAAGTCAAGGCTGACACAGAATATGTAAAGTCATAAACAAATAGTAGCACGAGTTCACCAGATGATGGCTTGCCTATTGTGATGGATAAGGTGATTCTCTTTCTTCATGAGATCGAGGTTGGGAAGAGGCATCATCACAGCTATAAATCCAATAGAAGCAGTGTCAAAAGAAACTAGGGGCTGACTTCGTGGGTGTAGTTGTGATAAAGGTTTCACCTAATGGCACATTGCATCCTGGATCCCTCGTGAGGTGGCGAATATCTGAATTAAAACGGCAAGATGGTTCAGCATATTCTGGGTTGGATTTCAATAATAACAACCTAGAAGAACAACTCATATTTGAAGAGGTTCCTTGCATTAGTCCTATTGTAAGAAAAAGGTGATTCATGGGTTGCAGATCTTCCCCTGCAAGTTTCAGCAAGAGGTGAGGATGGATCCATGGTCTAAGCCTTGGTGGAGATCATGCCATTCAAAAGAAGATGGAGGCCCACATGATTGCACAACAAACTTGCCGGTCTCAGTACTATGCACACCGCATGCTTTCTGTGTCACGCCCATCAGAGTACCTGTGCTTGATCCATGACAAGATGGATCATTCAAAGACCAGCATTCCAAAGCTTTGCAACACCAAAGTGCCTTGGAAATGTCATGAAACTTCCGATTTCATTGACAGGTGTGCTAACACATGGACACGGTTGTGAGTCATATGGACACTTTTCACTTCCACATTGGTCTAGCGACTCCAATTTCACTATTGGGTCGTTAGCCATGTGTTTCAGAAACCTTGAAGCCCACTCACAGACAAGTCCTATCAGTGATCTCAAAGTGAAGAAACAACACCTTCAACCTTTACATAATGCTCTCATGAACACGTCTGCACTTGAGGCTACTTGGGAATATGAGAGGCATTGTCAGCAAGCCTGCACAAAAACAGATGGCCCTGTTGAGAGTTCAGGTTCAGTGGAGGGATCTAGCTCAAATAGTGTACATGTGTCCTCAACATCAAATAAGCTTCCTCGTCATTTGCTTTTACAGATGGATAATTGTGCAGGCGAGAACAAAAATAGGTAAATCATTTTACTTAAGGGTTTCTCAAGCTCATACTTACTTTTATTTTCTAGATATGTGCTAGCATACTTGTCAATGCTTGTTGCCAAAGGTGTGTTTGAAACAATCACGCTCAGTTTCCTTATGGTTGGTCACACTCATGAAGATATTGATGCGTTCTTCAGCAAGGTCTCCAACTCTACAAAAAGGACAAGTGCACTTACCTTACCGCATATGATGAATCTTTTTGAAAATTGCATCTCCAAAAAAAGTTGTGCTTTGCTTGTGACTGAGGTGCCAGACTTCAAAAAATTTCTCAAGGAGTATATAAAAGAGGGAGTGATTCTTTAGTTGGTCACCTTGTGCCGCTACAATTCTTTTTCTCCATACGAGATGGTATACCTATTATGCAGTACAAGTTACGGCCATCAGAGCAGGAGTGGTTACCGAAAGAGGGCTTAATGCTCTTCAAAAGTGGAGAGGATGGAAAGCCACTTCTCCCAGAAGGACAACCAGACCCTATTCCATTGAGTGCCCAGCTCAAGGAACAAGAGGTTATTATTGATGGCAAAAAAATATGTGGCATGGGTTCAAAAATCGATGCCAAAGAATTCTGATAAGGCAACTGGTTACTCAGAACTATATAAGCATGTGGTCGACTATTGGGAGACTGTTGTTCGAGAGTTGGAAGGGCCTACTGTCACAAGTACAGAATTGCAACACCCTTTTTGGCCTAAAACAAGGTGGCGAGAGGAGATTGAAATGACATCACTGAGCACAGACGACATAGAAGCCAGTAGTGATGTGGAAGTGCAAACCCCACACTTTGTTGGACAAAGGAACCAAAAACCTAAAGCATACTTTGATTGCTGCAAGGATCTTCAAAAACTAATGATGGTTCTCATTACTCCAGATGGTCATATAATCAGCCTATTTGGATGGGTCAAATTATCGACACACCTGAAGTAATCACAAAAAATAGTATTGTTAAGGTTGCATGGTTCAAACCACAAAAAAGGCGACACGAGAAGGAGAGCGAAAGATATAATGGATGCCTAGAGAAAACATGGTCTCCCAATCAAAAAGACCCAGCATGTTTTATAAATGTTAAATCCATTCGATATGGGTGGATGTCAAGAAGCGTTGATAAAGTCACGATTAACAAAACTGCAAGGGAATGTATGTTTTCTGAAGCTTAAAGCAATTACAAAATTATAAAATATCATATATTTAATATTCATAATTATTATAAACTCTTTAATAATAGTACCAAATTGTTTACTTAACTATATAAATTTATAAAACGATAAAGGGTCGATTACAAAATAGAATATTCTAAAGAATTCTATTTCAAACATATATTCTAAAGAATATTTCTTTAATATTAGAAAATGCTAATTAAATAGCTAAAATTGCTAATTATTAAGAAATGGGACTATAGCCATGCTCATTTTAGTTACAACTTGCATTTGTGTTTGTCATTGTTTAAACCTACTGCTAAAGGATATTTCACATGTAGAGTGGGTAGAACCTTGCATTATAGGTTGCAAAACGTATAGTTATGTTCATGCTAAAGAAGCCAAAGCTTGTTGTAGCTTTCAGAAAGATGGCTCCTAAGGATTTGTTGAAACCAATTGCTACAAGGTTTGCTTACCAATTCATGGTGATGAGCCAACTCGTTGATGAAAAGATGTTAAGAGCTTTGTAGCAGTTTGTTGTCTCGGAAATTTGGTGGAAGAATTGGGAGGATGTGTAGGGTGCTGCAGAGATGAAAGCTCTGATTCTGAATTCAGAGTTTTGGACAAAATGTACTGAAGTTTTTACTATCATGAGACCATTGTTGATGGTATTAAAGCTTGTTGATAGAGAAGGAGCTGCTATGGGACTGATCTTTGAGCAGATGGATCGTGCTCAGGAAGCTTTGGACAAGTTGGTGAAGGATAAATCTTCCACGAGGACTAGGTCAACTCGATTAAACATTTGATCTACAAGTTGTCTGATGAAGAGGTTGCTCGTGATGGCATGGGAGAATCTAAATCACGTTGGGGATGATGCATTTTGTTTTACATGGTGTGGCACACTGCCTAAATCCTTTGTGGACAGAGATGGAAGAGGATGAAGAAGTCAAGTGAAACTTACATGACTACTTCTCCAGCATTGCTAGAGGCAACATGGACTTAGAGTTGAAGCTCACTCGACAGTACAAAGCTTTCAGATCTGGTTCTACAAAGGAGATGTCTCGTCCTATAACAAGACAAAGGGAATTGTGTATCCGTCTAGTGGAGTGGTGGCTAGAGATGGTTCTACTATGCTTGAGTTATAAAGAATTTCTGTTCATATTCTTAGCCAAACTGTCTCCTCCTCTGCAGCTGAAAGAAATTGGAGCATCTGGAAAGCAAACGGAGAGATTGTTTGCTTCCCAAGAACTTGGAGAAGCTTGATTTCATTTACAGCAACCTGAGACTGGTGAAAGCAATTGAAATGCGTGGCATGTAGTTATTGGAGGTTAATGTGGATGATCTCAAGATTGAAACTCAGTGGGAATGTGTCTTAGCTGTGCAAGATATTCTTGATGAGCTTGTTAATAAAGGTGTTTTGGTAGCAAAAGCATCTGAGGTTGTTGAGGAGGATGAAAGTGATTCAGATTCTCAGACGAACGAAGAAGAAGGGAAGAAGAATGAGTGTGCTATAGAAGTGGTTTTTTATTTAAATAAAACATGTTTAAGGTTAATTAATTATTAGTTAATCATTTCTTTAATGGCTCGAGGGATGAGAGACACAACTGCCTATGTGTCGATGGGTGACATCTATAAGAGCTTGAGTATGTGGGAAGATTAACAAGGTCAGTGCCATTCTTGACGATCATAGTTCATGGTTCCTAGCGTATGGTCCTTTATGCACACTTGTACAGCAGGGCTTTCACAACCATTGGATCCAATCCTGCTGCAAGATCATCTGCGCATCTTGCTGGAGCGATAGAGATTGCACTGGCAACACATTAGAATCTTGATAACTAGAAAGATAATTCCACATGAAAATTGAAATCATGTTTAGGTTAAAATTCCTGAACGCTGTTAGCCAAATTTTTTTTGTGTACGGGTTGAGTACGTTGAGTACGTTCAGAACGTCTGGTACAAGTACGGAGAGATGATATGAGATTACATGCTTATTACAAATGTTATACCAGGGATCACATAGAGATTTAAAATAAGTTAAAATAACTTAATACAATCTCAAAGGAAGTGGAAAATGACAGAGAGGATGAACAGCAATGTTCCAGGCTTCGAATGCGGCTGTAGTAAAATATATAATATTTATTTTATAAGTCATAAATTAGACGATTTTAACAAGTTTATGAGCAAGAATTTACAGTAAAAATATTGTTTAAAAACAAGTGATTGTAAAAAAGTGTATATTCTAGACAAATATACCAATTAGACTTAATACAATTTACAAATTTAAATATTTCTTTTACATTTAAAAATCTAATGACCTTCTAAAAAGCTACCGTAACTAATTAAGGTCCATATTAATTCATTGACACAAATGGATAAACAGCTTGTCTAAAAAAGCCACTATATCCATATGTCCATATGTCATTTTATATATATATATATATATATATATGATGTAATACTCCTGCATGTATATATAAATATTTTCTCTTTTGAGTAGCTTCTCTCTCTCTCACACACACACATGTGTGTGTGAAGTACGTTCTCCAGAAGAGTTGTTAAGTTCCCAATGCAAAATGCTTAAACATGAAGATTGTTTACTTTGTTCTTCTGAAGGTATATTTACATTATATTCATTATATTTATATATACGCACAAATGTATGTAACTTACATAATGTAAACATGTAAGTATTAATCATAATTTATAGTAAACATATAATAGACGTTTAACGATCATGTGTTCATATTACTAGTATAAAGATGAAAAAATTTATGCACACATGATTGTGTGTTTAACCATGAATTTTAAAACTTGAATACAAACATAAAAGTTCTATTGGAGACGTCTTATGATATCAAATGCTACATATGCTTTAGTGTGTGTGTGTGTGTCTATATTATAAGTACTGTTAAATTCATAAACACATCAAATGTACACGATAATCGAATTGCACAGGTTGACTTAGGTGTGAGAGGTTCCGGTTATACAACCGGGTGATTTAATTAAATATATATAATATAAATGACTTATACTATATTATACTGGTATATATTCTGTATGGTGTTTTAGAATGAAAAACAGAGGAGAGAACCGAACTTGGGACTTATTGCGCCCTAAATAAGAATTATTCACACTGAAAACATGATTTATCCTAAACATTATTTACTTATATAAACATATACATACCGTATAAATACACATGTACGTCTACATATATCCGGATTTCTTCTCAAAATATTGGTGGAGATTGTAGTGTTCCATTTCATGTAGTTGGTCGGGTAAGGATGAGCAGGAACGCTGATCGGACGGAGCTTCATGTGTGTGTGTGAGATAACATTGTTTAAAAAGAATATACATGTATATTTTTTATGTATATAAACTTTAATGCAAATGGAAATTTATTAGTTATGTACTAAAAGAATATAGACTTATATTGTTCTATTCATGGTCACCCAAAGAAAATCAGAATTGTTAGCACTTATATATGGTACCGAAAGGCTTAGTATTTGTTCAAACTCGTGGGCTTTTGGATAACAAAGAAACAAGATGTTCGATATTAAAATACATTCTATATATATATATATATATATATATATATACACCTTTTATATAATATGTATAATTATGCGTATTCCAAGTGAGTCTTAAATTTTAATTTTTAATGTCCCAGCATATCCTTTGAAGTGTGCATAGCATAGCCTACATAAAGGTGCAGAATATACACACATATAGTACTGAATAGATGAAATTATCCTAGGTAAACTGCAGTAATCTGATAATATAAACATTGCAATTTATATAGTAAAATGTATCAAATATAATGTAATTTAATTTCCTACATTTTTATTATTAAGCTAAAATGCATAGTAAAGAAATACACACACATTAACAAAATATATGTACGCCTGTTTATATAAATATGTACAATGTGTGCGGACTATGTATATCTAAATTATATAAACATAATGTTAATAGGTGTATGTACATGGTGCACGTGTATATATGTGCATCTATAGCATTGCATATGGTATATACGTATATAATCTTCAGAAGATAACATACATGACTGACAAGTACACATACATTATATACATATTATATATATGACACAAACACACGCATGTAGTACTGTGTTTGTGATTTATGTAGTGTATAGAGCTAACCTCGTTTGTAGTTGTATTTCTTCCTACCAAGTAAACGTAATAAACAGAAAACGCCGCTAGTAAAATCGAAACAATCAGTAGAAAAAGAATCAGTAGCACTTGATAATTGTAGAAGGTCAGCATCCACTGTAAATGAATCATTACGCACATGCAAACACACGCACGGAGAGAGAGCGGGGGTTAATACTGGCTTGATCCCAGAACGTAGTTAATCCGTAGTAGACTGGACAATGCTGAATATTATTCAAATGTTTACACACACACGCACGATACTTACAGGTAATCCTTTCTGAGATTCTGTGTTCTTTAACCTCACCAGCCAAGATGGCAATAAGCAGGGATGCTCCATACAAGCACAATAAACAATGCCTAAAAGAGCACATCAGCTAGCTTGCGAGCGTGTGTGGAAGAAGTATAATTACCAAATCAAAAATGACAAGAAATATCGTAGATTGTTTGCTCCAATACAAGTGTTCTACAGAAAAGTCCCCAGTAAACATAAAAGCAAATATATAATAAAATATAGTATGCCTCACTATTGTGTATGTTTGCATACATACATTTATATAAGTAACACGCACGTGCCCACGCACATACAATGCAAAACTAACCATCGTGCGACAAATCCCTCTAATAGAGACGAAAATTCCCTGGCAATTGTTACTATTTCGTCTCCCATGCTCGCCAAGAACTCTCCGTGTTCTGCTTTGCAGTAGTTCTTCCCCTAAATAAATTCAAACAAAAAAGCATGTAAACCTACATAGTTCAATATAAATATACACAGAGAGAGCGTGTATTAGCACTACAGATATATAGAATATTATGCTTTTACAAGGTACCATATTACACATCTTAACAACACAAGAGTTCCGGTTTAACATACAGAGGGAGCCATAACAGATTTACATGTGTCTTACTTCTGCACATTTATAATTACTGATATGTTTGTTTGTGTGTGTGTGTGTGTCTGAGAGAGAGAGAGCGGGGGGGGGGGGGCTTGAACTATATACATCCACATCCACATAGACCTTATACTCATTCATAAAATATAAACATACAAAAACAAGTGCTCTGTGTGTGTCTGTATAGATTGGTTTTACCATTATCACTAAGACACAATGAATTTAACACGCACATATACCAACACAAACGTATAGAAGACCAGTTATTTGCATTGATGCAAAGTCTACAGGGTTAACGCTTACAGAATTCCACACACACATACACTCACGCACAAGGCACGCCTGCGTGTATGGGTGTGGGTGCGTTTGTGTGTATTTGCATGTACAAACCTGGTCTAGACTTCATTCTCATAGAGATCACGGAACCTTAAAATGAGATCGAAGAGCGTAAAGAGGGTCTTAGACAGCACCTGTGACCGCTCCCCTAGAAGTGCCTTCTCCATTATAGAACTCAAATACTTCTCATGAGCAGCCATTAACTCGGCTAAATCCCTCGCCTCCTCCATCTCCTCTAGAAAAGTCGCCCATGGATACTCCAGCACCTATACATAGCTAGATGGTTATGTAGAGAGAGGCGGGGGAGGGGGCGGGAGGGGGAGGGGAGCGGGAGGGGGAGGAGCGATCATAAATAGGTATTATAGCAAATATTTATGTTAAATAAATGTCTAAGATTTAATCATACAACACAATTTTTTTTTACCTCGAACATGATATAGTTTGGTGACGAAATGGTTTATCTCTGTGCGTAACGTTTGACAACGTCTTAACACAGCTACTAATTGGGACTTCCCTCCAGCATCAATAGCAGCGCGCTCCATGGCCTTCCCAGTCAGCAATTCGGCTTCGTTGCTTGCCAGTGCATGCTCATCCCTTTTTAGCCTCCAGAGCTTTAGGAAACTATGGGTTTCATGTTTCGATGAAACTAAATCATAACTTCTGGCATATACCAATATGGACTAATCTATATGTATGTGAATACCATGACATGCTCCATGCAGATGGTCGTGAGAGCATGATACTCCAGAGAGAAACACCCCACTCTCGATCCCCGTCATCATCTTAACTCTAAGCCGCTCGAGCACCTATATGACATTAAGCAGGCAATGTGAATATATATGCATACATAATCACGCATGTTTATAGTGTACGACTATGGTTTTACCTCGCTATCATCGTACTGTGCGTTGAGCTCGAATTGCACTCTCAAGAAGGCCGGCAAGCTTGAAAGAGATAACTGTATTCACTGGTTGCGAAAGATCTGGTACTACCAGATTCATGAGATAAGTCCCCTTGTCCTAGAAGCAGGTACCTAAATCGATCTCGTACTATCAAGAAAAGAATGCTACATATAGGAATGCATATATGTACCCACGCAGACTGTGTTACCTCTTGATGGCCAAGCAGTGGTCTCGGAACTTGTACCAGTCATAGATGATCCTAATACGATGATGATCAATTCTTGCAGCAGCCTCAACAACGAGTGTTTCAAGAACTTCAGTTTCTCCATAGCCGAGTGCCGCATTAGCAGAAGCACCAGCAGCTGCGAGAGCTTCAGCAGCAGCAGACGACCAATCCTCGTTCCCTAAGAAGTTTATGGACTTTCCTGTTTGCAGTATCCTCTGTGCAAGTGGTTCCGGTATAAAACCCGGCAGCATTGCATTCTATAGGTTATAACCTTCCCTCCACAGGGCTTCGGACTTCACACGTTGTGCAGTTATGAAAAAACTCCTCGTACAGGTCGTCGTCAACTTCATATCTGAGATCACAATAGTTTTGGTTAAGTACGAGAGGTCAAGACACGTGGCTGCAATATTTTCTTAATAAAGGTCAGAAGAAATTACAGAGTCGGACGGACGGTAAGTGTTATAAAGATATATTTCTAAGTTATGACGTTCTTATCAAGGTTTATCAGCATATAGCACGGATCGGTATCAACCATTTTATTACATAAACGGTTCATACCATAAACTTCTCAAGATATTTACAGAATCAGATAAGTAGTATGTCCAAAACAAAACGCATTAGTTATTTAAAAGATATAAAACACCATAGAAATATATATTGTAGAATTGAATGAAGTTTTCATTTATAGATAATAATCAATAATAAAAGATCGCTTAACTATTTTAAAAAATGAATATTAATTTAAACTGATGTATATACATTGTACTCTATATATGTATTAAAATCACATGTCATAATACAAGGGTCGCACACACATAATAATACATGTACAAGGTTGGTGTGCGTGTGTGTGTTTAACATGCCTTTAAATTTTTGTATATTATGTTTTTATTTGAAGAAAAATTACATATATTCTTTATCTTGACATTATAATTTTCTTGTTTTTTCTTTCCGAATATTCCTTCACAAGAGCAAGAGTGCTTAGCATATTCATTTTATTTTAAAATTCAAATTGTTTCAAATTATATTTGAAGAGTATGAAAGTGTATATTAATATTTATTTATGGTCTGAAATATGTTGTGTGTGTGTGTGTGTGTGTGTAAATATGTATGTGTTGCCCTGCTGATAGAATTTCATTTTGTATTCTTGGCCATATATATAAATATATGTACGTGTATATATTATGTACAATGTATTAGTGTGTAAAAAAATGCGTATATGTAACCGGATGCGTATATTACAACTAAGCATAACCAGTGAATAATTAACTGCTTGTAAATATACAATTTATGCAAATTTAATATTTAAATAATTCATTATATATATATATTACTCACACATACTATAGTCTGTAGAAAGATCCTAAATACACATCAGAGTCCCATTATTAATTAATTGTTCAGACATCATATTAATCATTATTCAAATCCTATGGTTTAAAGACTCTGAAATATGCTAAACGTTTACTCTGAAATAGGCTGCTGTAAATGTAAATGTACATAATTATAGCATTTTCGCATTTATAATTAATAGATTATTAAACACCACAGAAATATATTTTAAAGTTGAAAAGCCAAGTTGTTCCAAGATATACTTAATAAAAGATAATAATCAATAATAAAAGAGCTGCTTATCAAACTTATTATTATCACTAAGTATTTTTAATGATAAAATAAGATAAATAAGCAACACCACAACTTTGACAATGGTTGACTGGGCGTCTACTCTGTACATGTGTGCTAGTATGGCTTCTCACCAAAGTAGTTACCAGGGGGATCATAGTTACAAGTCAACACGTCCCCGCTACTGCACTCAATACGAGCACATCCGATCCTCTGTGAATCCCTCCACACAATCTGTGTGTAATGTCCGCATTGCTGCCCAGAAGCACATGAATTCGATTTGTAGTTGTACCATTTCTTCTCATCCGCCCATACAACAGATGCATCATTCGTGATTTCCCGCTCCCCCAGAAGATTTTCTCTCCATAAGGACCATTCGAGTGCTGTAGCTGACAGTTCCCGGTTGCAGCTCTCTGATTTGCCCAGTTCTGCGCGTATGCGAGTAGAGTCCCACACGCTTGCATGTGCATTGCTCTGTGCAGCCATGAACTCCACTTCTAAACTGTTGCTCGGTGAGGTCGGAGAGGGAGGCGTCGGAGGAATTGCTTGGGACGCTATTCTTTCTGTACGCTCTGTTGATTTCATATGCGTGGTTTGCAAGTGTTATACTCGCAAAAACCATTATGAAAATGAGCAATCTTCCCGCCATTATAGAATTTAAATGAGACAAGACGAAGAAGAAAGAAAGATGTTTTCTCAGTTGTATAGAAGGCTATACATGGATCTTTTTCCTCACCTAATGGATGGGAAAGTGCCATACATAGGGTGCTGCATGTTGGAGACTAGGAGAAAAACAAAAGAGCTGATTTCAACTAGTTGAATTAGCATCTGTTGCTTTGGCGTGCACGGTAATCGAGTGCACAGTGATCTAACATGGGGGAGCAACTGCTTCTAACGAACTTCAGTCCACAAGCAAACTTTCAAAGTCATAGACCACGATGATAAAACTTTCTAATATAAATATCACAAGTAAATCATTGTGCAACTAACTTGATTTCCTTGACAACATTAATAACTTAGTGATGGAGTCGAGCGAGGATCTTACCATGTAGTATGTCATCAATCATGTAAGAAAAGATAATACTTATGCATGCGCATGACACAAAGATACGGATACGATCAGTTGGATATCTTGCAACTTGTGAATTCATATTATTAATCTAGTGATCATGACAAATTTTGAATTGGACTAAGTTGGTTAGAAGCAGTTGCTTACCCATGTTAGATCACTGTGCAGTTGATTATCACGCACGCCAAAGCAAGCGAAGATGAAATCAGCTCTTCTGTTTTTCTCCTACACAAGTTCAAACATGCAGCATGCTATGCCGGATGCCATGGCACATCTAGATGAAAAAAAAAGAATCCATCATGTATTCACGTTCAACTGTTTATATAAACTTTATGTGGAAACGCAACTCAAGTACATTCTTTGTGCATTTGTTCTCTCTATATTGGATTTAAATTCTATAATGGCGGGAAGATTATGCATTTTTCTAGTGATACTTGTGAGTTTAACACTTATGTGCGATGCCGCTCGCCAAATCAAAGCTCAGAAACAGATAGCAGTGGAGTTCATGGCTGCACAGAACAATGCACGTGCAAGTGTGGGTCTCAAGCCGCTGGTGTGGGATTCTAAACTTCAAGCATATGCACAAAATTGGGCAAATCAGAGAGCTGCAACAGGGAACTGCCGTCTACAGCATTCCAATGGTCCGTATGGAGAGAATATCTTCTGGGGGAGCGGAAAATCATGGAGCCCGAATGATGCATCTGTTGTGTGGGTGGACGAGAAGAAATGGTACAACTACAAATCGAATTCGTGTGCTTCTGGGCAGCAATGTGGGCATTACACACAGATTGTGTGGAGGGGTTCAACAAGGATTGGATGTGCTCGCGTTGTGTGCAGTAGCGGGGACGTGTTCATGACTTGTAACTATGATCCCCCTGGTAACTACATTGGTGAGAAGCCGTACTAGCAGACGTGTACAGAGTGGACGCCCAGTCAACCATTGTCAAAGCTGTGATGTCGCTTATTCATTTATAAATAAAGTCAATGGTCCACGTTCAGTCTTCTAGGCAGGCCGAACCGTTATATACATGTCTTCACTCGTTAACAAAATTAGTGAGATTAATTAAAATTTTATTTATGTTAATATTAAAAACTTTTTAGTTAAATTTTTCTTTCACATACATACATATACATAAATATATATTTCAGTTTAAATCTGAAGAAGCTCATCGGTCTCCGACGAGGGAATACTCTCTGGCAACCTCAAAGAGACAACGGATTCGATCTCTTGTTGAGGAACTCCAGGAAACACCGCTGATAATATGGTCGTAATCATCTCGGCATCCTCACTATCGATGGTTTTCTTGCCAATGCAGCAGCTGCAAATGCCATCCGCTGCCTTGTTAATCCTCGTTATCATAGGCACCTCAGGCACCGGTGACTTCGATTTCTTCCTTTTTCTGTTTAAAATTATATATATATTACACCAGAGTTCTCTCTCTCTCTGTGCAGGTGTGTACGTGGTGTGCCGGTGTAATATGCTCTATAAGAGTTCATAGTACATTAAACTGTATAATGATATACAATATACAGTATATATACAAATGATATGAAGTATACCTCTTGAGCCTCGTCCATGAGAGCAAGAAATGTATCAACTTCATACTGGATATCATAAGAAACCGTAAACGAAGAGCTGCATAGTTTATGTCCTCGCTTTTCAGTAAACCAGCACCTACTGCTGCTGCCCAGCACCATAGTATACATATTGCGGCTTTGCAACCTGAATACAAATCTCTGTATGTATGTATACACACACATACACGTACATGTGTATATGTACACTATCTGTACCTTGCCATGGCGATCAGCAAAACGAGTAAAAGCATAGGAGGCTGAAGGTGGGCATCTTCTCTGAACCCTGTGCAAATTCTAGATAATCTACTCTGTCACCTCCTATTCCTCCTTCGTCGCTTGCTATTCGCATTAACAATCCACGTAGGCAGCGAACTTAGTACCTTATAACATAAAACACACACACACATGTAAAACATCTCTCTCTCAATAATATATCGGTTTATTATATGAGTTTGTAATGATTGCATATGATTTTGTATACAATGTTTTGTCATTTTACACACACACACACACACACTATATATATATATATATACACACACACGTACCCTGGTTATGGGATTTCCTGAATTCTCCATGTACGCCACAATTTGATACCCATTTTTCTGCATTTTTCTTGTTGGGATTACATGGGCTCTGTTATTGAGCTGCTGACATTGCATTCTGGATAAGCTTACACTGGAGAGCATACAGATTGGAGGAGGCCTTGATGTCCATGCCGCCATATCTAAAACCCTAATCACTTAATTAGTGGTAAGTATTTAGATATTTAAATAATAAGCTCATTTCTTAAATTTAGGGTTTTGACAATTGGGTTTTGACTGATGATGGCGACACACAGGAAGTGGAAGAGGACAGTCCTTTGATGGCCCATTCATCCGTACAAGATTCCATTTCTCAATTAGAAGTTGCATATACCTTCACTCGGCATGTCTTTTGTTGCTCATTTTGTGATACTTGCTTGATGACGCCATTTACCAGGTATATATATATATATATATATAATTTATTTGCATAATATTAATAAAAAAAATTTGAAATGTTTTGAGTTTAAATAAGTTTTCACACACACACACACACACACGGTGTTTTCAGTGCCAAAACCACCATGTTGTGTGTGGGAATGCTGGAGAAAGGAGAGAAGATGGTGCCCATGTCCGTACCCGGTACAGTCGTTCCGTAACGAGGCAGTGGAGCGTCTCTTGAGCACCTTCTACGTACGGTGCATCAACCTCCGGTACGGCTGCGAGGAGATCCTGGGCTTTGGTACGAAGAGGTCCCATGAATCCACGTGTCCGTTCTACCCCCTCCGGTGTTTCTCGTGCAGTTTCAAGGGCTCCATTGTGCAGTTCCCCAAGCACTTTGCAGACTCCCACAGGTGGAACGTTATCGACATCCCAGATTTTTCTGTTGGGTTCTGTATGAAGCTGTCTATGAAAGACAATCCCGTAATACCGATCAGGTGCGTGTGTGTGTGAGATGGTGTTAATAACAAATATATATGAAGTTAAGAGTTGTTTACGCAGGATTAGCAAAACTAAGGATGTTTTATTAATCCACCTATATCATGGGCGATTATGTGTGACTGGATTATGTGATGTAATTGTGAAGGCCAGGTTAAAGGTTACTAGAGGTCAAGATTCTGAACTAAGTATGGAGTGCATTCCTCAGAGCCTGCCTGGGGCGAGGGAGCAGCGGGGGTCGTTTTTGTATTTAATGGTGCCGGAATCCATGGCTTTGCCGGACGGATGCATACGGGTTGAGTGTTGCTTCAGTTTTATTTACGTTATGTAGTATGTGTGTATTTAACTTTTAGTATTATATCTAGATTATTTAAGTATAGAAGTGTAGCGTGTGTTTGTGTGTGTGTGTGTGTGTGTGTGTGAGAGAGAGAGAGAGAGAGAGGGAAGAGTTATTACTAATAATTGGTTAAACACATAAGTGTTGATCTTGGTTAAGTTATGATTTTAAATACTGACCGTCGGATGAGTATATCCAAGATTCTAAGAATATCTACATTTAAAATAGATAGGGTTTAGTTAAAAATCATGGCGGCTATGGCGTGTGGAAGCCCAGCCATGTCACTACAAAGACTGCACACGAACTCTTCGTATACATGTACAGCAGTTTCTTCAAAGGTATATACAGATTTGCAGAGCTACAGCGTGAATTCTACAAAGATATGCACAAATTGGCGGGATACGGGGAATGGGGAGAATGGGGAAATCCCATACAAGGAGGACATCGATAATCTCATGTAATTCAATACAAATGGAGGGGATAGTCACTGAATCGCTCCCAAATGCGATTTTAAGGTTAATTTGGATAATGGGTGCCAGGTTTTAGCTCATGTTTCGGGGAGAATTAGAAGGAATTATATACGAATTCTTCCTGGGGATGGTGTTAAGGTGGAAATGAGCCCTTACGATTTGAGTAAGGGTCGTATTATTTACCGGATGCGTGCCGGTGAGGTACCCAATAGTGATCAGTAATGCATTTTCTTTATATAAAATTGAGTATATATACATATATATGTATTGTACAGCATTCCCACTATGTATACTTTCATCCTCAGTTTATATGATTTTCATTAAATATAACTAGTTTTAATAGATTTCATATATAATTGAATTAACATTATTAACATTTTACATAAGTTTCTAAAATACTTTTATAATTAAACAACAATAAATACTATGGAATTTCATACTTAATAAATTAAATGCAATAATTTTAATTTTAGCATTATATAAAAATTTGAAATAAATGTGACTAAGTTTATTTAAAAAGCTCATATAATATTTCAAAATATGTATATTATAACTTTTTAATTAAAAACCCAAAATCACTATATTTAAAAATTAATGAAATATTCTTGTTATTATTTTATTTATTTGTGCAAACATAATGAATAGTGAAAATTAAGTAAACACATTTAATTTATATTTGAAATTATATATATATACATATATCCAAAATGAGTATATATATACATATAAATGTATTATATATGTGTAATTATACAGCCGGTTTTGATATATGCTATATATTACACACCATATATAATTCACACACGTTTCCATATGTATATATATCTTTCATTCTCAATTTATACGATTTTGAGTAATATAACTATTTTTAATAGATTTTATATATAATTGAATTACATTAAGTTATAATCAACATTATTACATTTTACATAAGTTTCTAAATATTGTTTAATCTTTTAATTCTCTTAACACGATTTCTAACAATTTTACCCCCCAAAAACATTATATAAATATTATAAAACTTCTACTTAATAAATTAAGTGTAATATAGCATTATATAAAAATTTAAAATAATTGAAGTTAAGTTTATTTAAAAAGCTCATATAATATTTCTAGCTATGTTTATTATAACTTTTTAGTTAAATAAACTCAAGTTCACTATATTTAAGATATTCTTGTATTATTTTATTTATTTGTGTAAATAATAAATAATGAAAATAATTAAACACATTTAAATTATAATTGAAATGAAATAGAATAAAATTATATATTTAAATTAGAACTGAATTTTATATTTAACTAATTCAAATGTAAAAGTGTTATAGAATTTAATAATTTGTTTTTGTAATTACTTTTTTCGATATTTCAAGTAAGTTTTATTTATGTTGTGGCATTTAATGTTTGGTCTTTTTTTATTTGTCAAATGAAATTAATTAACATACAGTTTTGATTATATTGTGATATATATTATAAATGAAAAGTCTTTATTAATAATAATTTAAAAGTTGATATATATTAATGTTTGTTTTTGTAATATTTTATTTTTTCTTTAATAGGTTAAAAAAAATTAATCAAATGATTAAAATCTCATATGTAAATAATGTTTTTAATAACAATGTTGAATCAAGTGATTTTGTAATCTTTATAATATATAATCTCTCAAACTATATAATTTCCATAATCATTCATTTCTTAATACATATATACACATATACAACATTTAATTTTTATTTATAATGATTACATATATATATTCTTAAAATTTAGAAACATCAAAACATTTATGACACCATTATAATAAATTTTTATACAATAATTATAACATTATTATAACATTTTTATAATTATAACAATGTTATAACATCCTTTATATTTATAACGATGTTAACATAAAAACATCAAATCATATAATAATTTATAAGAATATAATGAACTTTTATATGGGTTTTAAGATTATAGATATGATTTATGAGAAAATAATGAACTTTTATATGGGTTTTAAGATTATAGATATGATTTATGAGAAAATGATGAACTTATATATATATATATATATTTGGCTAATTTTATTATTTGTATCATTTATGATAACATCAATATTAAAATAATTATAAACACAATAAAAAATTCTAATTAGATTGGAATACAAATGTGTTAATTGCTATTTTAACAATCATAATCATAAATTTTTGTGATAATTTTATATTTAATTAATAAAAGGTAATTATTTATTTGAATTTGTAAAAAAGAGGCTATTCAAAATTGATAATAAAGTTTTTATTCAACACATACCACTTAATAACACAGACAAAATGCTCATTTTACTTTTTAGTCGTTTTTTATTAAGAGAGATTCATTTTTATTACCTTAATTATAATGTGAAAAATGTTTTTAATTTTACTACAAACCTTTATGTTATTACTAAGACTGCACTCATGAAACCAAATTCAAAGTTCTAAGTAAAATAATAAGTTTCGCATGTAACAAATCTGAAGTTTAAAAGTAAAAGTTATTTAATTTAAATTTCTCACTGTGTTATGTAACATTCCTTAAATATTATACTAATGTACAATTCTTTACTTATGCAATTTTATGATAATTTTTAATATATGATTCGTCTTGTTCAGAAATATATTTTTGTAACACCTATTTTACAATGATTTTCTAATGTCTTTTTTAAACTTTATAAATAAGTACTTTAATATGCCAATAAACATTACATTCACGTGTTTTGACCTTTTATTATTAATTATACTATTATGTTCCTAAGTGAATTTATCAATTACCTTGATTTTATTATGAATGTAAGACAAATCTTGTAAGTTTAAATAAATCACAACCTCTCAAGGATTATCATTATGAACTAAGAAAAAAATAATAAAATATTTAATTTGCTTATGATGCACACTTATGTTATTGTTAAAATCATATATTTTACTTTTTTTTTATCATTTTCTCCCCATTATATTTTCATCATAATTTTAAAACTCCCTTTAATATGTCTAAACATTATAACCAAGATTATATTGTTAGTTTCATTTATTTGTTTCACAAATTTCTTTATTTTTTTATTGAAACAAATAATTTAATATTTATGGATTCTTTATGTTGTAAATTTAACACTTCGATATTACACCAAAACTAAACGTATCATTTGTGTTATGATTTATATCAAATGCATGTTTTAATATAATCATGTGTTAGTTCCTAAAATGATTTCTAATTAATTAAGTAATTCCCTATTAAGATTTAATTCCTCTATCTAACCATATAATTGAAAAAATTTCATAATATATTTGAGGTTTACATTTTTTATATTCATTTTTAATAATAATGCATTGTGTAAATACGTAGTGCTTATTAAGTTTTTTATTGCATAATTCTTAACATCACACAAATTCCACAAGTTACACCATATTTTAAATCATAATGATAAAAATCAATAATAACTTGGTAAGAATCTTTATTAATTCTTATTTGTCAATTCTTAGAAAAGTAACTCACCTAATTCATAAATTAATATAATTTATGTTTTTCAATTTTAATCTAAAAATATAACTTTATATTAACCATGTGTTACTTTAGAATTTATTCATTAAGGTTTATATTTTGCTAAGTAATGTTAATAAATATTAATAATGGTTCTTATAAACAAATTTAATTAAAGAAAAACCAATTGAATCATCAAAAATACTATTCCACAAATTGTTATTAACTTTTTCTTTATTAAAGATATTTTAAAACTTAATTGTTAACAATATTATTAAGCAGGTCGTAAAGATAAAACATTTTATAACATAATAAATTAACAAAAATAAGTTTGATTATATAGAATAAAATTTGTTATCTTTAAGAATTGATTAACAACTTTTAAAATTGAATTAAATCGTTAAATCGATGAAATTATGGAAATCTATAACATTTTCGTAGTTATTTTATAACATGAAAATGTTAATGACAATATTAATGAAACTTGTTACATTAACACACATTGTAAAAAGAACAAACTATTTAATAGACTTTTTAAATATGGACTACTAAAATACACATTTAATCAATAAAAATGTTCACATGTGAACATTATGATAAATTAATTATCTCCATTAAAATGATATAACAATTATTTATTGCTATTTGTACTTATGCAATTCAAACTTAAAAAGAGTACATACTTTTATTTGTAAACTTTATGTTACATAGTTTACGTTAAAATATTATATTTTATATAATAAATTTAATTAAAAACATAAAACTAAATTTATAAGTGAATTAATATCAATCGTTGGATCTGCCACATATGGACAAGACGTGGAGATATACGCACTTATTATTGGGCGAAGCTCTTCAAGTTTCATGAGACGTTTTCGTCTTTGAATTCAACATAGTTAGATTGAAAATTCAGCTGTTTAATAACATATTACTAGAAAACATTGAAACTAAGTTAAACAAACTTTGATTCACTTAATGAACACCGAGTGAAGCTCATCAAAGAACCTCTTCCACCCAACATAAACACCTTCAATGACAAGGGCAGTCAAATCTCTGGGCACTCCATCCGATTCCTGCGCATTCTCAAAGCACTCCTTGTACACATCCCGATCCACAAACGGAGGCTCTCTCTGCACCCTCTCCTGCTCCTCCTCACTGTACAAGTAGCGGTGGAAGAGCTGTGAAGATCTATCCACATATAACACATTTGGAAACACTGTAATAGGCTGCAGTATTCTCGCTAACATGATCCTCCCAGTCCTGCCGTTTCCATCGCAAAACGGATGTATTGCTTCGTAGTTGAAAAAGAAGTCGACCCCAAACTCAACAAGTCGCTGGATACACTCGGCCTTGCTCTCTAGTGACATCTGCTGAAGCTGCCTACCAGCCTTGCTAAACAGACACTTAAGCTCTGTATTAATGGTCTCCGGCGCCTTGAAGAAGTGCTGCTTTCCCCTCGTCGTTCTCACAAACACCTCCTCCCCTTTCTCACGGAGCCTCCCTGCAATATCTGGATGCGTCGACTCCAGAAGCAACTGGTGGGTCTTGAGTAACTTGTTAGTGGTAATATCTGGTTTAATAAGTTTGTCAATGCTAAACCACTGAGTTAGGGCCCTATGGAGACACCCGACATGCTCAATCCTGTCGTCGTCCTCCTTCCATCCCGCTTCTGTCCTTAAAGCTCCATTCGATATGGCTTCCTTTGTCTGCTCTAGAGTGTCGAAGCCTTCGCCTTCAATCTTATTTACCTGGAACAGAAACTCTGCCAGTGCTTTCTCATAGTAAACCTTCATAGCCCATATCTTCTCTTGTGTACTTAGTCTTTCGTACCTCTCTAAGTAGTCCACAATCCCTTGTAACATGGAGCTTGTCGTCCTTGCCGCTTCTCCGTTGTCTCTCCAGAATGGCACCTCTGCAAACGCCATATTGGCTATACCCTAAATATATATTTAATATACAATTAAAGGTTTGTATAAACAATAGTTTTAACCTTTATTTAAAAAATTAAAAATATTAATATCTTATGTTTAAGGAGTATAATTTTTAATAATCTTTTATTTACTAATGGGTTTAAATATATATATTAATTAGATAATCTTAAATTTTGTTTAAGAAATAGTACATAAGAAAAATTAAAAACATACTATAGTTTGGATTATTATGTGTGTTGTTTAAAATGTTTATAAAAGTTGTCTCTTGTAAGCAAATTAAGATATGCTCTTCCATAATATGTGTGTGTTGTGTGTGTGTATACCATTTAACATATGTGTATAATATTTTTAAATATACAAAATCAAATTAAATTTCACTGTATCATTTGACGTATAAGCTTTAAATGTGTTATATGAACTTAAATTCTATTTAAAAATAATAATCATAAGATATTAATAATAATATTTCAAAGTGCAAATATGTGTGTGTGTATAGATATTTATGATTATATAAACATAAATTATAAATATTATTCAAACTAGGTATGAAACTAACTAAGCTTGTTTTTATTTTTAAACATCATTTAAGACATAATAATCTACAAAATTAAATTGTGTTAGTAATATCTTATATTATATCGTAACGATGTGTTTTGATTAAATAATTTAGATTGTATTTAATTTTTAAAAAATTAATAATTATAAAAGATATTAAAATTTATATAATATTTAAATAATATATCTTAAATTAAATAGCGTACAGAATACAAAAGGAATATGCCATAGAAAAGTATATCCTTAAGAAGAACCCTAGCCCTAAGGTTAGGGTTCTTGCGGCAGGACTCGGAATTTCTCAAGGTATGTCGAAGGTCGTAGCAGGCGCAGGTGCAAATCTTCTCTCTCAGCACGCCAAGGAGCGCAATCAAGACGCTACAGTGTATGTCGGCAATCTAGATTCACAGGTAACAGAGGACATCCTCTGGGAGCTCTTCACACAGACAGCTCGTGTCCAGAATGTGTTCATCCCAGAGATAAGATCACAGGAACGCATTCAAACTTCGGATTTGTCGAGCTTGTAAACGAGAAGGCAGCAGAATACGCCATCAATATACTGAACAACACGAAGCTGTTCAATCGTATAATCCGTCTTAACAAGGCTCTCAGAAGAATGAGGATGTTGGGGCTAATCTGTTCATTGGCATCTTGACAGGAACGTTGATACTTACGTTCTGAACACGGTTTTCAGTAAGTTCGGACGGATTATCTATTCTAATGTGATTCATCCTGAGGATGAGACTAAGATGAGTTATGGGTTTGTTCATTATGATTGCTTTGAGGCCTCCGATTTTGCTATCAAGTCCATGGACGGTCAGTTCATCGAGAATCAGCAGGTACATATATTCATACTATAATATATATATATAATATAGAGAGAGAGAGAGAGAGAGAGAGAGTTAGAGAGAGTTCATACACACGCATAAACACATATCTGCATATATACATGCATATGAAACTAAACTGCTTGGGGCACAGGTGAGCGTCTCGTATGCAAGGAAGAAAGACGGAAACGGGGAGCTGCATGGAAGCCTTGCAGAGAGGGAGTTAGCAAAGAACAACCCGGACAGGAAGCCATACACATCCCACCACAGGTCCCCCTGGCACCACCGCAGCCAGTGTCGAGCGAGCCGTTCGACTTCAGCCCATATTATCCCGGTGCATATACTTTCCCACCGCAACAGGCACAGCAAGCTCAACCACAGGCCGTCTCGTACGTTCCCAATGGTTACTATCAGGTTGCACCTCCGCCGTCAGATTGGCCGTATCCTGCGGACAGACCTCCCGCGCCTCAGGTCTGGCCCCAGCAACCTTGGGTGCCTCCACCACAGCAGATGTAATTTGAAGGTAATTATATTAATCATAAATGTTAATATTATATCGTATATTTAAGCTTTTGTTTTGCAGGGAAGGAGGAACATCAAACACATGGTGTTGTGTAATTGTTTCTTTATGGTAATGAATTAAAGATTAAAATCTTATAGGTTTTTGAATGTGTTTTATTTTTCAGGTGTGGAACCAGCTCTGAGGTTGTACCATATTGACTATATGATATTATATATAAACTCTTATTAAAACTTTGTTTAACTTAACTTAAACCAAACATAAAAATTGGTATGTACGAGTATGTTAGTTTAAACAAATATTTAAATTATTTATTAATTTTACTTATCACTTAAGTTAATTTTCTTGGAACATAAAGTAAGAATATTAGTACAAATAGTTTTATAATTATTAATTATTCTAATAATTGATTATATAATTTAAATTAAACATTTTATTTAAGTATTTTAAACAGTGGAGTTCTATATAAGTATATGTATCAAAGAATTCATTTATTATAAATCATAAATATAAAAATTAATTGGAATTTGACACAATTAAAAGCTTTGAAAGGTTTAAAGAGAACAGCACGATGATCTCTGTTTCATATTCATATTCATATATATATATATATATATATTAAGTTTAACCTTCTCCTCGTACAAGACAGTCTCAGCCGCTAGATAAAAATATACTTGACAAGCACACACATTCATATATACACTGCAATATAATTAAATTATTTTATACATTAACATTTAAATATAATATTTAAAGAGGAAGAGATTTCATTTTATGTAAGTTATATATTATTTAAGTTTAATATTTTAGTATTTAATATTTATTTATAATGTAATTTATTCCATCATTTACGATGGTGTGTTTTTGCAATAACTTAATAACAAATAAATAAACATCATTGTGTGTAGCGTGTTACACATGAAATATTTATTGTGTGACCAATTCATGCAGTAAGTACTTTATGGCTAATGACACATTTGACACATATTGTCGATCTGTATAAGTATTAAATATAGTTTTTCTTTTAATTCATTTTCTCTTTTGAATCTTTATGGATTGTGAATATAAAACTTTTAAAATTTTATGCATGACAATACAACTCACCATAAATTTTTTTATATAATATGCTTGTGGCTATAATAAAACCTTAGTATAACAACAAATGCAAAAGCATTTATATAATATTAATAACAGTCTTCAATGTAAAAACACTATTTTAATTGTCTATACAGTATAATATAGAATTGCCTAATTGGTTATTAATTACTTTGTAATGTCTTTTATTATGTCCCACTTTAATTTATAATAACTCACAAAGTTGAAGAAATCTACAAACAAAAACCTAAAAAAATCTTATGTAACATGACTATTAATATTATCTTATTAGCAAAAATAAATAAAAATCATAACGTTATTTTATTGTAAAGATGCATTCTTATTTCTAAGTCCAACATATAATAATTAAAAATTTATAAATAATATAAATGTAACATTTTATTACATAACATCTCTTCAATTTCATAAGAAAACAGATTAATTTTTTTTTTTAATGTTTAAACTATTTAATACTATAAAGAACAAGTGAATAAACTAATTAATCACTCTTCATAATCCAATTAATTTTTTCAACAATAGTTATAAGAACTAAATTAAATTAATAATACTGTGAAATAAATAAATTACATACAAAGATGTTGCGATGCATAATGGAAACAGAAAATATAAATACGAGACTATAGCCTTGATAAATATCTTTTTTTAAATTCAAATAGATTTTTAATACATATAATTATTTTCTAATGCCCACTTCATTAATCAAAATGACTCACAAAATAAGATGAATATTCACTTCATGACTGAGTTTATTCATTATTAATAAGAAGGGCTTTGACATGGTCACAAAGTGATATAACATATCATTTCATAAAATAATTCACTCACAACGTGAAGTGATTCTTATTTTATGAATCAATTGTGTTACAAAGTAAACAATATAAAAAAGAATAAGTATACATGAATATTCTATGTGGCATAATGCCTATGCATTAATATATCATACACATGCACGAAGTATTGTGGATTATGCACGTATGCATAAACAACATCACATTGTATTTAAATAATGGCTCAACATTTAGAAAAAAATAATGTCATTATGCATGAAATCTACTGGGTGACGTTTTGCATTCCATATAAAGAGTACAACTGTTTAAACTTAAACATAAACAGTATAAAGTACAAGCACTCGTTATTTATATATATATATATATATTATATAATATATAGTTTAGCAATGCTTATATACAATACGAATGTATTATGTAAATTATATGGTGCCAAGTAAAATGATTGGATTAATTCCAATGATAAAGGGTATCTACCTTGTCATATCATACTAATTTTTTATAATATATATATATATAATAAATATAAAAAGATATAATATATATGCAATAATGTTTTCATTATTATACATCATTCTATTTTTGGATGAGGGTATTTTTGATAACTTAGCTGGCAAATGAACACGAACGGCTGTAAAACAGCATGCATACGACTGATATGTATGACGTATGTATGTTGTTTTACATCCATACGTCACATAGATTTATTATATATTATAAAATTAATCAAATATTTGATCGGACGGTTATGATTTATGGCAAAAATAAATAAATAAATAAACACACACACACACACACACACACACCAGTGGATGTGACATTCAATGGAACTCATTTGCTACATGAAAGCTTACATATAAAAACTCCGCTGTTTAAGAAACTGAGTAAAATATTAAACTAAATTGATGGTATTATGCCCTTCATTTTTTGATTAAAATATTTAATTCATATTATTATTATTATTATTTAATATCTTTTAAATTAAAAATAATTTTATTCACATTATTAATTGGTTATACTATATATCATTTGGTTTTATTAGTATTAAACATTGCTTTCTCACAAATTCAATGCAGGCTATATGACAGAGGTTCCCTTGTCCTTTTATGACTTTTCTTCCACAATATCTTTGGGTACATTTGCTCTGTAACACACACACACACACACACACACACACACACATCTCAGTGTTTAAACAAAGATTTTATATACACGTTGCAGTGTAATAACTGAATCATGTCTGTTTTTCTTGTATATATATATTATATGCTTACATACATCAATAGTTATGTATAAATGGACGTGGATGTAACCTTCTTATTTATATAATAATCTTAGTTCATTTTATCTAAGTATAATTAAGTGAAACATATAAATAATTTATTAATGGAACGTGGTAATATTGTATGGGATTATTAAACTTAATATTTTAAATTAAATTAGATATGGGAATAATTATAATTTAAAGAATAGTACTTTTATTATATTTTTGTCAGAGATCTCCCTGTTAAGTTATCCGTATACCATATATCTACCATGTACGATCTATGTAGATCGTATATACGGGATTTACTGTTCTATTCATGTGACCTGCTCAAATCAACAATATAATATATGTGTGTGTGTGTGTGTCACACGTTGATATATACACTGATGTAACCATTTAAGAATGTACTTAAATATACAATATGTATACGTACATACAATGTGTATATGTGTACATGTATATACACGTCTTATATCTCCTGACAATGTCCCCTTGAATATAAAATTGAATTCAAGATTGCATGCACCAACGGTATTGTGTGGTGCAAGCATAGTTGCGTATACAGGATTTAGATAAGACATGGTTTTTATTTATTTAAATATATAAAATAAATAAAAGATTTATATAAGATATTGGGACGTGGTTTCCCATACCATGGCAGTGTATATACGTATATTTTAATAGAAAAAAAACACCAAAAATGCATGTGTACTCGCTGTACAATTTTATCCGTTTATGCTTGTCCCGACTTCAGAAACACTGACGTTACGAAGCATGGGCCATGCTATACACTTGCATAGTTTGACTCTTTATATGTGTATGTGTATATACACATATTTATTTATATTATTATTATTTATATATTTTATAAATACACAACTTAATGTCTCTATTATGCAAGGGACCGACAGACACTGTATCTGAAACATATATTAAAAAATCGAGTTTAGGATAACAGTTAAGTAATTAATCACGATTAAAAAAATAAATATATAGTAATTATTTAAATATATAAAAAATACTTAAATGAAGGATACCTATGCTAGAAAGGTTTTGTAATAGGCTTTGTCAGGAGGTCCACTAATGTATATGGAAGCACGTTTTGCATTCTGCCAGCTCTGCGTGTTTATGATTAAACCGTGTGTACAAATCTGGCCATCCATTTATCCCTTAAGTAACATAATATATTTAATTATGTATGGTTACTCGAGATCTCCTTACTGTGCGATTGATTATGTATGAAAGGGACAGGTTTTCCCCTGCAATTTGTACGTTGTTGTTTTTGTTTTGCTTTACAAATTCAGTGAGCAGTACGTAATATCTGATTGAGAGGAGGGTTTTGTTTCTCTCACAGATTTACATGATAATGTGAGATGTAGGAGAGATGTCTCTCTCACTAGAACGTGGTCTCTGTTTCATCATCCTTCTGTGATATGTAAGAGAGAGAGAGAGAGAGGGAGAGAGAGAGGGAGAGAGAGAGAGGGAGAGAGAGAGAGAGGTTTCTCATTCGGAAATGTCGTTCTGGTGTAACAGGAACATGGGAAATGAATATTACCAGCCACTCAAGTCGAGAAAGCAGCGGACGGCGCCGGATCCTCTACTGAGAGAGCTTTCTGTACTAAGCCGAGCTCCCTCACTGAGAGACCCATCGAGCAGCGCTTGGAAGCCAAGTAAATCAACGCACAAGAGAGAGGAGAAGAGGGATACCATACCCGAGGAGGAGGGGAAGAACAGGGCGAGGAACAGACCGGGGAGCGCACCGGATGCAGGATAAGGTGCTAGTTGGATCGACGGTGGGCTACGAGAAGGCGAGCGCAAACAGGAGCTTCTCAGGAGCATCAGTGAGTTGCTGAATACAAAAGCGGAACCACCCACACCGCCCCCGCAACCGGAGCGAACTACGGGTGTCCCCAAGCACAGAAAGACCGTACCAGGAGGCGTCCGGCAAGAATCGGATGGAGAGACAAAGAAGAGCCTGAAACCACACAGTATTTTGATAAGGCACTCGCCCTCAGAAGACACGAGCAGGATTATTCCTCGTCCGACTCCGACTCCGACTCGACAGTTCGTCGTCACCCGATGAAACATACGACGTTCTCTCCCACTCGAGGTCCCCCTTGCTCGGCAACGACAGGAAAATGCGACGACCTGGAAAGACCGCTACGTGTGGAAGCTTCAGCTTCCCTTACAAGTCCCGCGAGCCGGATGGCACCCAGACTAACCACGGATGCGGATTGCCCTGGAGCTACTGGTCTAAACACAAAGGTATATAAAACTCTGTTGCAATCATCGGAACAGTCCGATGTTTATATTTTACGTAGGGAAGAGTCTTGTGGAGCTAGCCGGGAGAAGTCTATCTTGTGCCGGTGGATACGCAGAGATCCCGCGTCGGAAGATCACCGGACAAGAGATTGTCCCGGCACCGAGTGAGTCTCGTTACGAGCATGAGCTCTCAAGGAGACGACACCGGAGTTTAAGTCAGAAGTACAGACCGAAGACGTTTAAAGAGATTGTCGGACAGAACATAGTTGCACAGGCGCTTGGTAATGCCGTGAACAGAGGCCGAGTAGCGCCGGTGTACCTGTTCCATGGACCTCGGGGGACCGGCAAGACAACGGCGGCAAGAATACTCGCTGGTGCACTCATATGTAACTCACTCGAAGAATCCAGACCTTGTGGGGTCTGTAGGGAGTGCCTGCTGTTGTTTCTTGGGAAGAGCACGGACGTGAGGGAGGTCGACGTCTCAGGTGCGTGTGTGTGCCTCCGCGTGCGTGGTATTTTAACGTTGTTTTTTTCCTCAGGCGATGATATGAAGAAACTGCTTAGCCAAGTCGCGGTGCCTCCCTCGTGCGGTATATATAAGGTGTTTATCGTTGATGAGTGTCACACACTCGCCCCTGACGGATGGAAGATGTTCCTGAAATGCCTTGAGGAGCCTCCCGATTATGCAGTGTTCATTCTTATTACAACCGATGCCGAGCAGTTGCCACATCTTGCTACTAGTAGATGCCAGAAGTTCCATTTCCCTAAGCTCAAAGACTCCGATATCGTAACCAGGTAAATGGGTACGAGAGAGAGAGAGAAGATGTTGAGATGGTGTGCACAGGCTGCACAAGATTGTGGTGAAGGAGAACATGGAGGTGGATATGGATGCTTTAGAGCTCATTGCAGGGAGGTCTAACGGATCGATGAGAGATGCAGAAACCACTCTCGAGCAACTCGGACTGGTCGGACAGAAGATCACTCTCCAAGTTGTGCAAGAGCTTGTAAGGGGTTAGTGTTACGTAACGTGTGTATGTAATCGTATACATATACGTGTCTGTATGTGTATGTGTATTGTCATCATGTATATGTACTCTTCCAGGTGGGGATGGTCTCGAATGGAAAACTGGCGGAGCTGTTGGATATGGCTCTTATCGGGGACACCTTGAACACTGTAAAGTGTATCAGGGAGTTTATGGATGCCGGTGTGGAGCCATTAGCGTTAATGTCTCAGATTGCCACTTTGATTACAGATATACTTGCTGGTGGATACGTGCCTACTAGTGACAAAGGCTTCTTCAGAAAACGTACACGTATGCTACGTGTGTGCGTGAGTATGTGAGAGAGAGACTTATCACACATACACACGCACACGATACATATGTGTGTGTATATATATATATATATATATATACACAGTGACCAAGGAGCAGCTGGAGAAGCTGAGGCAAGCGTTGAAGACGCTTTCGGAGTCCGAGAAGCAGATAAGGAGCTCGCAGGATCAAACAACGTGGTTAACTGCAGCGCTTCTACAGTTTGCACCGGATTCTTCACAGCCTCACTATGCACTTTCTTCGGCTGAGACGAGCGGTGCACCGAGTATATTAGCCGCGAACGACACCAGTGAGAAAGATACGGTTGAATGGGAGCCAACGGGGGTTAAGTGGGACGAGTTTGATCACCAGCACCAGTTCAATACAGATGCTATAAACAACCTCTCAGTTAATCAAGGTATTAATTACATAATTAACTACTGGATTAATACACATTATTAACATGTTTAGGGGACACGTCTGCACAAGAAGCTACAAGTCAATATCCACATTTTCAAGGTATTTACATATATATATATATATATATATAGAGAGAGAGAGAGAGAGAGAGAGAAGTTAAAGCTACTGTGCAGGTGACTATTCAATGGGGCAGGAAACTAAAAATCAATATGTACAAGTCCAAGGTATATTTCTGTAGCTTTTATATTACAGTATAACACACGCACGCACGCACTACACACACTGTTCTCCTGCTGTGTAGGTGTTAATACTTCATTTCCCGCCCGGCAGGAAGTCAAAACTCAATACCTCCCACCCCAACCATCCGAAGGTATATTATACAAATGATTGAGTATAATTATCTTATATAGTTATTATACTATATATATTAAGAAACGTATGTATTTGCATACACACACGCGCACATGTGAGCGTTTCATTCGGATGTGTAGGCGAAAGGCAGGCTTTTGAGAGACAACAGAAGCTGACAGAGACATGGGTGCGTGTTCTTGAAGTGAGCCAGTCGAATATGCTTAAGCATCTTCTCTGGAATCATAGCAAGCTTTTATCAATATCGATTGAAGGAGGTACGTATTAATGTGTGTGTGTGTGTGTGTGTGTGTGTATTAATAGTATTTAAAAATATACACAGGCCGTGCAGTAGCAGACTTAGAGTTTGAACATATAGAACATAAATCAATGGCGGAGAGATCTAAGACTAGCATATCTCATGCATTTCAATTGGTAAGCTATTCGTTAAATAATTAGTAAACATATTTATTTATTTATTTATTTATTTTTTATTTATTTATCAAGGTGCTTGGATTTCCGGTGGAGATACGGTTTCATCTAACGGGGGAGAATGAAACGAAGACCGTACAGCTAGGTCCTCCCTCTCCAACAAAGATGGGTCCGTACCACAGGCTGAATATCTCAACTCGAGGTCGTTTCCCGTGTTTACTGGGAGAGTTAAGGGAGCGGACGGTGGTGTAAGTATATTACATTTAATACACATACACAGGTGTGTGTGCGTGATATATAGACATACGATTACAGATGAGTTTTGCCACGATGGATTAGAGGGGAACACGTCATTAAAGACGTGCAGCTCTTCAGACCCAGAAGTGAAGATATGTCCATTACACAATGAAAGGCAGATGTTTCAGGCTCAGGGGAGGCGTTTTAAGCTTAAGACAGTAAGGAACTTTAGCACAGATTTAACTGGTGATAGTGGGAAACAACCTGAGGTTAAGAACCAGTTAAGTACTAACTTAACTGTCTTAGTTTTTCACACTTGCTAACGACTTGTTTGTTTGTTTAGGAAATCAGCTGCCTTTAAGCAGAAGCATGGTAGCCTTTTGTGTTGGAAAGCAAACAAAGTGGATGAAGATGATGCGGTAATATTAAACATTTTATTATACTATTATACTGTTTTAATTCATTTTATACAGGAAATGGACGAAGAACAGGCGTGAATATGCTATTAAATGTATGTAAGATATTAAGCCTCTCAATAATGTTGAGGTATGTTAATGTGCAGGCTAATTTAATTCAAAGTATATTCTTTATTGAATATGATTTATACTAAATGTTATAATTAATCTTAATATTGAAGAAAAGTTTTAAAAATTATTGAAACCTTGTAAAACAAAGCTTTCCGATAAGCAATGCCAAACTTCTAAGGTGTTTTATACAAAAATTTAATTCTTTTTATCTTAATTAAGTTCATGTTATGAAAAAATGGTTAATTAAGTTTTCTAAATTCTAAGTAAATTAACAAAATATTAAAAAATAAAATATAAAGAAAATTGTATTCAAAAAGTAAAGCATCATATATTATATTATATGCATATATATATACTAACTATTAATTGTAAAGATGCGGATTTAACTGTAGACAACCAATTAAGTACTAACTGTCTTATTTTCACAGTTGCTAATCGCTCGTTTGTATAGTAAAATCAGCCGTCTTTAACCAAAAAGAAACATAGCCTTTTGTGTTGGAAAGCGATGATGAAGTAACTTTTGACATTTTATACATAAATATAGTAAAATAAGTTTAAAGTATATCATAATAAAATTTGAATACTTTAGCAATAACACTTATAATTAAAATGTAAGAATTTATGTGATGTCAAATAATTGATTATATATATTTATATACATTTTAACGTGTGTTGACGTTTATTAAAAAATTGTATATTTATATTATATATAATGTTTTACATTCTTTTCTTAAAATATATATATAAAAAATTATAGTCACAAACTTAATTATTTTATAATCATGCTTAATTAGGTTAAGATATAAACAAAAACGTCAAAGCTAACACAACAACTTCATATAGACAACACAAATGAACAAAGATAAACAAAGCTACGTGTCCCCATATCTATCGCCCAACAAGCACATACAAGGCATAAGGATCCCAGGAATATACCCAAGTATCGTCAGAAGGAGGCAGATCCAAAACTCAATCTAGAAAAAACAACACACACATTATATACGCGTTAGTCCTCTGAAAGCGAAATACGAACATACCTACATATATTTTAATATACACACACACATACACACATGAGCATATTATATATACATGTGGGTACGCATATATACAAATAAAATGTATATAATCAATAAAAAAATTATTATTATTTATTCTAATGTGAAAATCAATGCACAAAGGGCTCGCGGTGATAAGCGGGGACTCTACGCCTACACATTAAAACATATATTGCAAAGGCAATTCCCGGCAAGTATCCTAGAATTGTAAACAACAAACAGATCCAGAATTCGACCTGGATACATGCAAATCCCGTCAGATAAACACAACCCATCTCACTAAATCCTCAATAAACACAGGATTTGTACAAAAAAATCCAGTTTTTGTACAGAAAATCACAAAACTGCATGCAAAAGGGAAAATTCTTACCTCACAGCCGTATCGGAAGAACACACCAAGCGGCGGCAGCAAGATCGCCATGAGTATCTCCAGACATGTCGCTGTTGTGCTCGTCCATGATTCCTGTAAGAAATCCACATGTGTGTGTGAGAGAGAGAGAAAGACAGAGAGAAAGAGTACCGCAGAAGAGTAGATCGCAATAACCCTAGAACTTCAAAACCCTTATTAGGATCTACTTAATTCTGACAATTTATACCACGTGGGCCGACCACGTGGCTATCCAGCTATACCACGTGGTGTGAAAAGAGCGGTTGTTAATTCAAATTCAAATTTAGAAAGATGCTTTTCCAGATGCCCTATCTTTTAATGTGGATGGTGGGGGCAGATTTCCCAATTTGACAATGAATGTTTTACACACAGCTTGCGTGTGAGGTGTGTGCGTGAGCGCGTGTGATATCTGTGTATGGCTATGTATGCATATAAAGCGCCAGCAAGTTACGTAGATGAAAGGAAATTCTATTCTACATACTTAGTGTTTATGTATGGCTAGGGTGTATGTATGTAGGTGTGTGCGCGTATGTGTATGTGTTTTATACGCGATGTTTAGTATAGAAATAACTATATATTCAAGTGGAAAGCAATATATTGTGTGAATAGTTAAAAACATGAAAATTCCGCTGTCCTCATGACAGTAGCATTCTATACAATACCCAGCAGCGACAGCTACCCCCACGATCCACACCCAAAGTAAAACCTCTAAAATTCCCAAACCATATGTATTCTAAATATTTTTTTTATATATATAAAAACCAATCCTTTCCTATGCCACCAACACATAGATTGCATAAATGATTCCTGGTATATACCCCAGTATCGTCAGCAGTAGGCATATCCAAAACTCCACCTGTCCACAATCCATATATCACTAACTTCATACATAAACTAGTCACATGCAAACATAAAGCGTGTAATCTCTCTCTTCTCTCTTCATATATTATAAATTGGGGCAATTATAACCTGTATCAATCAAACATGCAGCAATTATGCAGAATACACATATATACATATACATATGTGTGCGTATGTGTGTGTGTGTATGTACTTACCCCACATCCATATCTGAGGAAGACTCCCAGAGGAGGCAAGATGATAGCGAGAATGATATCGACGAATGTCGCGGTACCCATGAGGATTTAATTAAACAAGAACAGGAGAAATTTGAGAATTCGAAAACAAAATCCCCAAAACAGAGTGTTGTTCGTACAAGCTTTTTATCATCTATCCCCCTTGCATATATAGTGCGACAGAGATCGACACGCGGCAGCAGATCACACTCTACACGCTCACAGCTGGCTACATCGAGGCTGTCTCCAGCACATTTCGACACGTGTCCTAGTCCCTAATCTTAATATTGGCTAATGACTAGATTAGGTATTTTTAATGGTTAATTATTTATATTTAAAAAGTATATTTATATATATATACACATCAAGATAAAGCCTTTGTAACAGTAGTTAACACACATGCACGTGTATACGTGTGCGTATGTGTCGACAGCAAGGAATAGTATACAAACCGACAACAAATATGCATTCTTCCGACGGCAACTGCAAGGGTGTATTCACGAATATCCTCCATATATTGACGAATATACCATTCAACAGGATATGATTTTTTTGAAACTCCAGTTAGTTTATGTCTTCAATTCTTAGTAAGTTTAATTATTTTTTTCTACATAGTTTTACTAAAAATTCGTGCAGGTGTGATACTTGGTATCTTAAACTTCTTTGTTAAACTATATAATTTGCTTATAGGTGAGTTTAAAAATCTCTTAATGACACCTGATATTGAAGTTTTAGTGTTAACTTAGAGTTGATTATACACACAAAGATGGAGGAGCAAATGGAGCAACCTGAAGGTCTTCAGTTCAAATCTGTCCGAGACGTTGTTAGCATATTTGGGGACAAAACTGAAGCAAAACCAAGAAAACCAACAATCCCTGAGGTAAACTGCTGTGCGTGAGTGTGTGTGTGAGAGAGAGATGTTAACGGCATGTATTGAAAGTTCACATGTTTATATACACACATGTTATCCTTATGCTTGTACTGCATAATACAGTCAACACACACACAAAATATAAAAAAAAACAATGGCAAAAGCTAGCTACTATGGAGCAAGAGCTTGATGAGGCCAGGGATGTGTGTGTGTGTGAGAGAGAGAGAGAGGGGGAGAGGGAGAGAGGAAGGGAGGGAGGGAGGGAGGGCGAGAGGGAGGAGGGAGCGGGGAGAGAGAGCGGGAGAGAGAGAGAGAGAGGGAGGGAGGAGAGAGGAGAGAGGAGAGAGAGAAGAGAGATTTAAAGGAGAGTTCACATGTTTACATATACACTTATGTTATCGTTATGCTCTATACAGTCAGTTTACCTTAGCACACGCACGCACGCACGCACATACACACACTAACAAAACCATGGCGGAAGCTAGCTACTATGGAGCAAGAGCTCAACGAGGCCAGGGATGGTTGTGTGTGTGTGTGTGTGTATGAGAGAGAGAGAGAGAGTTAAAGGAAAGTTCAAATGTTTACATATCCACTTATGTTATCGTTATGCTCTTAACTGCATAATACAGTCAGTTTACCTTAGTCAGTCAGTTCACACGCACACGCACACACAATAACAAAACCGTGGCAGAAACTAGCTACTATGGAGCAAAACTTAAAGAGGCCAGGGGTGTGTGTGTGTGAGAGAGAGATGTTTAAAGGTATATATTGAAAGTTCACCTGTTACATACACACTTATGTTATCGTTATGCTCTTAACTACATACTACAATTAGTTTACCTTCACACACATGACACACACACACACACACACAATGACAAAACCATGGAAGTGTGTGTGTGTGTGTGTGTGGGGGGGAGAGAGAGAGAGAAGGGAGGAGAGAGAGAAGAGAGAGTTTAAAGGAAAGTTCACATGTTTACATATACACTCATGTTATCGTTATGCTCTTAACTGCATGATACAGTCGGTTTACCTTAGCACACGCACGCACACACACACACACGCACTAACAAAACCATGGCAGAAGCTAGCTACTATGGAGCAAGAGCTTAACGAGGCCAGGGATGAAGTAACCGAGCTTAAACACAAACTAACTACATCAAACAAAGAAAGATTAGAAGCAATTAAGGAGGGTGAAGAAACAAAGAGATTAACACAGGGACTATCTAAAAAGCTCGAAGCAGCGCTACTCACCATAGCATTTTGCAACAATGCGGAGGAGAGTGTTAAACACAAGCTAATTAACGAGCTGGAGGTCGCTAATGAGGAGATTAAGAGACTAAACCAAACACATAAACTGGTTGTAGAACTTACAGGGTTGAAGGTCGATGAAGGTTTAAGAGAACTTAAGAGAATATGCGAGGAGATGGAGAAGGAGAGTTTAAGTGACTTGATTAACAGCTTAATGACGGAGTTAAGAGACTCAAAACAAAAAGAGAGAGAAAATGAAGAGATTAGGAGGGAATTAGAGGAGGTTAAGCAGAGTTTAAGTACCGAGTTAGTTCAAACAAGATCTTCACTTGATGGTACACTGCAGTTACTTGAGAAGTCTGTAGTAGAGATTACGGAGTTAAAATGGGAGCTAAGAGTTACACTGGAGAAGGAAGAGCACAAGTACTTGAAAGAATTGGAAGAGGTATTACATATTGTGCATGTGCGTGCGTGCGTGCGTGCGTGTATTGAAATGTGGTGTTTTTAGGCTCTAAGGAAAGCAAACGAAGAAACTGATCAACTGAAGCAGTCTCTGGAAGAACAACAGGAAGTATATCGAAATACCAAAGAAGAACTCGAAAGAACAAAATTAGAGGCAGAATCGAACAAGTTAATAAGTCTCCAAGTAGTAGAATCACATTTTACAGAGCTTAAGAAAACACTCGAAGAGAGAGAATCGAATGCACACAGGAAGATCGCCAACGCACTTGCAGTGTATATATATATACAGTTTCCACACACGCGCGCGCGCGCGCACGCACACGCATGTCATAGATGTGTATAAAAATTGTTTTGCAGAAGCTAGTGCAGCAAGAATTCGAACAACACCTGATGATAAGGATGGATGCAATAAGAGAGGAGCTTGAAGAAGCAAAGAAAGCCATGTGTCAGGCTACTAGGAAAGCTGAGACTGCAGAGGCTGAGAAATTCTTCATGGAAAGCGAGGTACGTGTGTGTGTGTGTACATGTGTATATGTGTATATGTATTGTATGCGTGTATTACACACATAAATGTGTATACATGTGTATGTGTGTATAGTTGAGGAGGTGGAGAAAGGCAGCTTCACAACTTAGTGACCGGAGTATTATATTTAAAAAGAAGGGGCCTGAAGACCTGAAAAAGAAAGGACATTCTATGGCTATTTAAATATTTTTTTTAAAGTATATTTAATTCAAAATTTAAGTTAATTAAATTTATTAAGAAAGAATATTGTAAAACGCGTCGTGTATATCTCACATATAGAAATTTAACTCAATGTTATGCAATATCAAATTTCAAGGGAATTATCAAATTGACCCTCTAATATTAATAAAAACACAAACTTAATTGTAAGCATTATATATAAGCACGACACACATACACATACATACATACATATATATATATAACCATAACATTGCATGCAACACATTTTAGTTATTTTAACCATGTTAAAACTACAGAATATATTAGAATCTTTTAATTAATAAAATACAAAAGCAGAATTATTAATGATGTAATTTAACGTTATTAAACTGTTAAATATATATATTTTTAAATGTAAAATGAATTTAATGACCATTTAAAAAAATAAATGTTATATTACTATGAATAGTCAGTCAGTATTTGATACATAATTAATATAGTATAATTCGGTTGAAAACATATATAAACGAACATTAATATTATGAAACATCTCGCCAAGCTCTTACCTTACAAAGCTGAGAGTCTCACGCAGTCAGTTCTACAAAACAATGTTGAACTATAAACTACTCTATCCAAAAATGAGGATGAAAAATGAAGAAGTCAGACTGTCACGTCGCTTGCTTCGCCTCTGCCAAGTGCTTCTCAACGAACATGTCCACCAGTTGTCGAATCTGCCATGATATATATATATGTGTGTGTGTGTGTGTGTGTGTACCCATACACATGCACACGTGTGAGCGTGTGTATATGAGGTATATCAATACACATACTATCTACACACACACGCACACATACATCCGCACGTAAATCACATAATAGTAAGTAAATAACTACCTTGCTCTTCCGCTTGGCGTTAAGATAGTCAGAAATGCACATATCCGTGTGCACACCACCTTTCCATCACCTGCAGAAGTATGAACGTATATAGTATATACAAACATACAGATAATAATATATAATATAATAGATAAAATCACCTTGACTGTAGTTTTCTTCGCAATCATCTTAAAAGCATCCTTTTGTATCTTCTTGGTCTTGTACAACGGAGTTAATAACTGCACAACGTACTCCGTTAAGGCCTTCTTAACCTGCTCCGGAGTACTAAGCACCTTATTATCCTCTGTCTTAATCACCTCCTTAACCTCTTCTACCTTAACTACCTCAGTAACCACTTTTTTATCTTCTGCCTTAACCATCTCCTCAATCTCCCTGGGATCTTCTCTCTTATCTATTTAAACGAAGACATCAATTAACATTAGTTACCAGTTTAATATTATGCAAAACCACTGGGTTCAATACATGACACATACACATGCAATACATATTCCTCAAGTTTAAAGCTTTTATCAATCGTCTAATTAATAATTACTGTATGTTATCTATAAAGCAAGTGTATCCATTTTAAAGTGCTATTTCATATGTAGTTGTTAATGATTATATATAGTTGAGGTACCTTCGGTTACGGCGTTTGATGTCTTGGCAGTGCTAGAGCTACCGTTAGCATCTTTGTGAAGTCCAATATTTGGAGGTAATGAATTGCTTCTTTTTGTTTTATGTTTCTTTTCAACATGCACATCCTTCATGAAACATTAAGCCATATATATATATATATATATATAATATATATACACACACATTGTGTGTGTGATTGGGGGGGGGGGGGGGCGAGATTATGGAACAGTTGCTATAGTACCTTTTCGCGCTTTGCAAATTTGTGAAACGACATAATCTTCGGTGGACTGGGAAGTTTCGTTCGTTGAGCCTCAGCATTTGCATACGCCTGTAATAACAACAATACTGTTTATATTTTCCTTATGTATGATAAAACACATACCCAGCACACAGTCTTACATAAATATGAGACATGATAGACATTGTATCTAGTGCATATCCTTAAGATTAACTTACCTATATTAATATGTATACAGAGATGCAACGGATTACATGCTACATATGATTGCACACGCGCGAGTACAGAGAGTCAAACCTTAGCAGCAGCTAGTGCAGCCGCTTGGCAAGCCTCAGCCTGGGCAATAGCAGCAGCCTCGGATTCGGAAATCACCATTTCCTCTTGATATTCTGTAACAGAATCTCAAATTAAAACATGTTATAATATCAAATAATCAAATCGCCTCACTAACATATCATAAGTTCCACACACACACACACACACACACACAGAGCTCAAGTATAAATAAGAATTGCAAACTCATGAGCTATTCATGAGCTACTTCAGATAATTTCTTACCTAAACATTGTATGTATGCAGTTTAATAGTTCAAATGGTTTATCTATATAGTACAACTAACAACTAGTAACACCGCTACAGATTATAAGTCTAACTAGTTTAACCCTCGCATTACAAACTTAAAATTCTTTTAACTGCAATGTAGTAGTAAAGTCGTTTACTAAATATACAAAAATACTGACATGACTATCTATATTACCTTCTGAACTACTGGCGCCACTTTTCTGCTCGTGTCTGCTTGTGACCTGTTCCGCAAAATGTCCTGTGTGTACAAATACATTGTAAGTACATGATATATATGCATATTTATATGCGGATCTAGCATTTGCCATACATATATACACACAGATATGTTTATATACGCATACCCTGACTTTGCGAAGAAGAGTAAGCAGGAGCTGAAGAATTTACCGGAGTAGATTCATCATCCTTTGTAGCCTTTTTTACCACGTTCTTCTTATACTGCTTAAGTAAAACTTTCTCCCTACGGTAGAGCTCACACCACATTGTTACTAGCTGCCCTGCCAGTGCACGTATGTCTCTCGAGCTGTGTTGCCCCACCTTATCTTTTACTGTTTTCCCGATGCCTGTTACAAAATACTATTTATTGAAACACACACACATACATTATATATATATGTATATGTGTGTGTGTAAGATATATAGACATACAAATACAGACAGAGATACACATACAAGTCCGATTTCTAGTAAGAGGTACACAAACGTGTAGATACATACATAGATACGTGTCAAAGACAATGCATGCAAAATATATAGCGTACCAGATAAACGAACCGCAAGCATGTCAGTACCCACGGTTAGCAACAGGCGAATACATAGCCGTAGAAGTTGTGTACTATCTCTTCCCATGGAATCCTATTAGCCATAGTTAGTACATAGCTAGACAATTTTTTTATATTGACATCACCTACCATATATAACATTGCACATCTAGACGTAACTATTATAATTATAATTAGCTAAGTAGCTATTTATAATTTTACTAATTAGCTATAATAAAAATACATGCATGCATACCAGTATCCACGAGTTGAGTATGGAAAGTCCAGATTTTGTCCCAACAAAGGCCTTGACAGAAGAAGCAGAAAGTCCCAGAATTTCCTTGGCCAAGAACAACCTATAACATTATATGCCAATAAAGTCAATAAACTCTTGTATACATATATATACTTACGTTTCACATTACACTTATGCGAACGTGTGTGTGTGTGTGTGAGAGAGAGAGAGAGAGAGAGATTTGCACGCTGTTATGTATAATATCTATAAGGAGAATTATAAAATTACTGTATATAAGTTTTGTGTTGTAGAATGAAGCAAAACCAACCTTCCGGCGCCAGTCTTAGCGTTCCTAAACATGTCCTTAAGCAAATCTTCTTTCGTAAACACCTGCTCATTCAGCCCTTCTTCTTTGTGCCTGTTAATGGCATATTCCGCAGCCTGGATACGCGTCTGCATGTCTCGAACTTCATTTCTTTCGTTCTCGGGCTGCCTCTGTAACGCAGCCATTTCTTCTGCCTCCTCTATCAAATCCCCTCTGTCCTCCAATATATCTAGAATCCTTACAGCCTCCTGCATATATATATATATATATATATATATATATATATATATATATAGCGAGAGAGAGAGAGACACACACACACACACATAATGTACATATACATTGTACAAGGTGTGTGTCTTGTGTTGTGTGTGGGTACATATGTAATAGTAGTTCTTTGGAGATAGTAAATGTCCATAAGTTCGAGATCTTAAACATGTGAGACATGTATAATAGACATACGCATACAACTACAATGTATCTTAACCATTTGCCTAACTATATACAATATGTATGGATCCTTTAACCGTACACAATAAACTCTATTCAAACTGACCGACACACGAACTACTCGTACTATATGTGTGATATGAAGACTGCATTTGACTTTTAGTGTTATGTGTTTTTTTTATGTATAAAGCATACTTTGAGTCCGCTCATAATTGCTCCACCAACAGTATCAGGATGCTCCTTGCACGTTGCTTCACCAGCAAAAAACAAGCAATCCTCCAGAGGACGTCCAATAATATCGTAATCCTCACCAGAAGCACCAACAGCGACGTAGGAATATGCACCCCTGCTAAATTGGTCATTACCCCAATCGGTAACCTTGGACATCTTCGGCTCAGGGACTCTAGACCCGTATAGTTTCCGTAGCGTCTAAAAGCGGTGCATTAAACGAAAGAGTGTAAATACATAGAGAAACACACAAGTCCGTGTGCGTGAGTGCGTGTTTGGTTTGTCAAAATGTGTGTCTGTGTGTATGAAATTGAGCTATCAAAAGAGCCTGATAGAAGGGCTCTATTGAATCCTCATTATGTGTGCATATATCCATAAGTGTATCTCTAAGCATGCATGTGTGTACGTACATATATGCCGAGAACAGTGTATATTTAAATACACCACACACACACATATAAAGATATTATACTGTCTTTCCAGGTGCTACATGTATCTACCTATTCAGGTAACAATGCATGACATATCTTATATATGTATACGTATGTCGTATCACCTAGGCATTTTGTATGTACCTTGACTGCATAAGAGACCAAGAAAATGTGGTCGTTCATTGTATCATCAAGTGCTGCCTTACCCACAACAAGGGCAATTAGAACAGGCGCCCCACACGTGTTGAGAAGATTCCAGAACATGAAACATCTTCCCCTAGACTCGGTGTCATCTCCAGCAACACCAAAATAGTCGACACTCTCGTCCCAAAAGACCGTGTCAAACTCCAGCACCACCTTCAGTAACATATATATATAGCAAAAAATTGATATAGTTAACACACACACAACACATGGACATTATACATGTCATGTATAGTATCTGTCTGTCTGTCTGTCTCTCACACACACACGCAAGCACGCACGCACGCACATACTACCTTGTTGAGGACCCCAAACCCAAGTCTGTTGATAGCAGCCGTTTTCCACGAAGGTAACTGAGGGACAAATCTAATGGCTTGTGCCTTCAGGCAGCCTAACGGGACCGTTAAAAGCACTGCATCACACAGGTAGAGCTCACCATCTTCAGTCTTTACCCTCACCTGTAAAACAATAACAAATCACGATATTGCAGTTCAATAATTCCCTTCCCGTCTCCTGGTGTCTGTCTGTCTGTCTGTCTCTCTCTCACACACACACGCAGTAAGAATATCTTTTCACCTGTTTTTTCTTGCCGGTTTTGTTGTGGACGACTTTAGCTGTGTAGGAGACCTCGGTGACCACTTTACCAAGTTTAACATCAATGCCTTCTGCTAAAGACTCCATTAAGGTTCCGTAACCACCCTTAATCATGCAGTGAGGCCCCGCAAAACCACCATATTGATCGTCCTGGCTCCAGTAAGGTAATGAAACCTTGCTTAACGGTGCTGCACAGCCATATTCTAAGTTTGCAAAGTGCCAGTCCATTACTCTTCTCTCCAGACCCGGAGAGTCCTGCCAATAAGTATATAGCATATACGTGTATATGATATGTACACAGTATATTATTATAAATGTTATAAGGCATACGCATATATAGATACCTAAATGTATGTATGTATTATAGTGAATAAGTGACTAAATACACGTAATATACATACCAGCGCCGATGCACTTTCTGTTAGCTCCGATATCTGGGCCTGTGCCATATCCGCAACAGTCATATCCGGGTCCTTCACATCTTGGTCAGCCTCAGTCTTCACACATTTGAAACCTTTACGCTTTATAAGTGCCTGCTCTAGCCCTCTTCAAGAGACATTTGTAGAGCTTCCTCACCATTCTGTGCTACCAATGCCAAGGTGTCGTCTAAAAGTGTGTTTAACTTCTGGTCAAGTGCCGAATCCAGATCCTTTGGTACCTTTCCACCGGTGACACTGTCATATAACGGACAATCCATCCTAAAAGATCATAAAACTCGAGTTAGCCAATGTAAATATACTGTAATACATGAACAGGCTATGACAACATTGTGTCATACATGAAAATAACCATAGTGATTGGTTGACCTTTCATACGTACATAAAGAAACAGTACCGGAGTCGTATATATAGCAATATTAACAACAAAAATATATTTAGTATTGAAATTGCATTACATTACATCGTACACGCATGTCGTATATGTATAGCACATGAACTATACGTACTTGTACGAAGACTATAACGAAATACTAAGTAACAGTGATTATTGACAGTGATTATACACAGCTTGTGTAATAGTATTAAAATATGACTAGTACGTAGCTGTCTGTGTCAATAATATTTAGATATTATTTCGTATGTACTTGCCATACAAGTAACCCAGAAATAAACAAAACATCTATATGGACTCATTATATATTATAGACTTCCTACCAACCGTGTCGTATAACGGACAATCCCGCCTCAAAGAATGAAACCATCAAAATTAGCTTTGAAATGAATACATAAACATAATACACTACTACATGTGTGCTTGTTTGTGCGTCTATCTACCTACACACGCAGACGCAAGCGAAAACTTAAAAGAGTCAAAAGTAGAGTAACATAAAAACAAATGCAATATAAATATCAATAACCCAGGAAAGATGAAACAGTGTACGTTATATATACGTGCGTTTGTGTGTGTAGATTTCACCTACCGAAGCTTATTAAGTTCAAGACCAAGTTGCTTGCAAATGAGAGTCGAAGGGTCTGCTCGTCTATCTGCAAATTAGCCATGTTATATGTCTATAAACGTCCACTGAACATCCTCTGTGAATACGTACCTTGATCTGCTTCTGTACCCGTGATAATGCTAGCACCCAAGTCAACGGGGACAGAGAATGTTGAGCAGTCGGTGCATACCCGACCACCAACCCTGTTCCTTGCTTCTAGGACCGTCACATCGAAATTCATACGTTGCATATGTCGTGCGGCAGCCAATCCAGACGGTCCAGCTCCAATGACCACGATTTCTTTGCGCTTTCCACTCTTCCTGGTGCTGATAAAATATGACGTTCATTAGCAATATACCATATATCGTTTTCTGTTGTGTGACTTCTACGTAACTTTATATCTTGTTTGTATATATACACACCATTTGGGTACTCACCTCGATTGATCACTTGGACAAGCGTCTATTTCCATTGGTACTGCCTCACTTTCCCGTTCACTAGGATTTTCCACATTCGTCTCTTGTTCTCCTGGTTTCACCCTTTTCACAATCCCAGTGTTAATATACGCCTGCAAACATACCAATACATATAAAGCTATCACATAATGTGTACCACACAAAAATGTATATACAGATTGTGGGTAGCTATGGTGAACTTACGTGATCATCTAGGAATTCATGAATATCCCGGATGAGAGTGTCACGAGGCGGTTCATTCGGCTGAGGAGTTGCACTCACGCCACAGTCCGTGACAAGGAGCAAACGTTTCACATCTTTTGTCCATTCTTTCAATATAAAATTCCTGTAGCAGCATCAATATAGAATTAGTACTACGATTTCACATATTAAAGATGGCTTTTCTAACTATGTATAATAGAATACTAACCTGCACTCCAGATACTCCTGGACTCTTGATTTCCGCTTCATGACGTCTTTAAACCGTACTCTTTCACAGGGACTCAATTCCTCCTGCTTCAAGCCAACCGAAACAGCAGCAAAAGCTTCTTTTTCAACAACTTTTGCTTGCTCCTGCTCCCCGTCTCCCATTATAGTAGCTTCAAAGTCCATCTCACCAGGTTCATCACGCTTCCTCTTCCTCTTGGGAGAATCCATGTTCTTCATCTCTTCTGTATTCAACCCATCGATTTCTTCATTAATCTTCTCTATACTGTTATCATCCCTGTTGAATCCATCGTGATCTTCCTCCTTGATTTCCTCCACAGAACTATCCTCAATAGTAGTAACTTCCTCTTTGATCTCTTCTAAAGTGTCGTTATCCCTGTTCAACCCATCTACTATAGTAGTAACTTCTTCTTTAATCTCTTCAAAACTGTTATTATCCCTGTCCGATCCATCTTCAATAATTTTAACTACGGATTCTAAACTGTTGTTATCTCTGCTCAAACCGTCTTCAATAGTAGTAACTTCCTCTTTCATCTCCTCTAAACCGCACTCTAAACTACTGTTACCATCATCAACTATTGGAGCAGAGCTTAACACTTGATCAGCGGAATCCATGGCAGAAATCGCGTCTTTTCCATCTTCTGCATCCAGACCAGCGGCGGCCGCTGACTCGTCACAGGCGCCAGGGTCGGACCTCATTCCGGAGGAACCCTACTGAAGAAAACCCGTGATTTTGGCAGAGAAACCGGCGAATTATACAAACTCTAATGCCTTAAATGCTCAACAAAATGCTAAACCGAGGGATCTAACAAGGACGCTGTCTAGGGTAAAAACAAAGCAGAAAGCTTACCTAACAAAGGCGCAGAGAGCCGAATCGTAAGGACACCGAAGCCGGAGATACCTGGAGACGCTCGTCCGAGATGAGTCCGAGGTCAAGTCGGACAGTCGGAAGACGCGTTTAGGGTAGCGCCTCGTCCGAGGTGAGTCTCATGAGGTGAAATCCAACAGTCGGCAGACGTGAAAAAAACTGCTATCCGGAATGATTTCCCGTGCCGAACCCCCTGCAGATGCTCCGGAAAACCCGTAGAAAACAATGCGAATTCCTGCTACTCGGTTTTTCATCGCTTTTCCACAAATTCACAGAAAATATTCTACCAGGAGCGGATGAATCCCGATGCATACAGCGTACCTTTGCGTTCGTGTGTGTGGTTTCCGGAAGACATCGTCATTGAGAAGGCTCGTCGCAGAGATCAATCGCTGTTCGCATTCTTAAACCTAGTTCATCACTTGACGATAATCACCACGGCTCGAATCGCATTACCTCCACCAGAAGAAATATATATATATATATTATATATAGTTTTTATGTTTTTGCGACCAAATCATACATCTCGGGTTCAAATCCAATTAAGATCCTAATAACATAGTTCAAATATTTTATTTATTATTAAATAATATTTATATAAATTATGATTTATAAAAGTGATAATAATCTTGTTATCTAACTAATTTTAACCCCACAAATTTTAACGATATCTTAAACTCAAAGGAAAACACCGAATAATGTGTTCAAATCCAACTAAGACCGTAATAACCAACGTTAAATAATCTATTCATTATTAATAAATAATAAATATAGATATAACCCCACAAAATAATATCTTAAATTCAAGGTTAACAAAAAAATATCCTGTTAAACCGAAAATGCCAACTAAGATCCTAATAACCTAGTTCAAGTTCAACCTTAAATAATTTATATATTATTATTTAATAATAAATAATATTTGTATAATTATATTTAAAATATGGGATGTTCTTGAAAACCATATTATAAATTCATTTTAAAATATAAATAAAAGTAAGATTCTAATAACCTATTTCACGTTCAATGTTAAATAATTTATTATTAATAATAAATAATAAGTAATATTTATAGAAATTATATATAAAATATAGGATATTCTTGAAAACTGTTATAAATTAGTTCACTTTCAATGTTAAATAATTTATTATTATTATTAATTAATAAATAATATTTATTATTAAATAATTACCCTTTATTCCAGTATGTAAGCCCAGGAAAATTAGGGTTTTGTTGTAGGGAGCATGGAGACGATTACTGCCCGCGTCAAGGAGAGTGCAAAGCAAGTAGGAAACAAGGTAAGCAAAGCAAAACAGCTCTGTAGGGATCTGGTCCGTATAAATAGGAGCACATCCAGCAGAACCAACGTTCCAGATGAAGATACAATAATCCAGAATCTGAAAACTAGGGCCTGGGATCTCGAGAACGATAGAGAATACACAAAGGCGGGGCACGTGTACATGGTAATATGCAACCACGAGAAGGACATCTCGCTCAGGGCGGCGACTTATATGGAGGCTGCGAGGTGTTTTGAGAGAGGCAATGCAGTGAACTCTGCCATTGACTCGTGGGTGTTTGCGCTGGAGCTCTGGAAGGTTGTGTGGAGAGCCCCAAAACAGAACGGGCATATGGTCTTCATGACGCGCCAGGACAGGCATGTGGCGCTGGACTCGCCCCTGGCTGCACAGAAGGCTGGAGAATGCCATCAGTACGTCGCAATATACCAGGAGGAGAAGAGTGTGACACTGGCCATCAAAACTACAAAGACGCAGCCATCTGGTATAGAAAGAGCACAGATCCACACCGTGAGTATGATTGTTTACTGAGGGCTGCAAACCTGGCTATACAGGAGGATGACTTCAACGACGCCATTCACTTGTATGAGAGGGTTGCCTCTGAGATAAACAGGGAGCTCTACAAGCCCAAGCTTAGGGACTGCCTCAACAAGGCGGCCCTCTGCCACATGCTGGGCCGACACAAACCAGAGATGTACCTGCAGAAGTACGACCTCTTGCTACCTGGTTTCTCCGAGTCCGAGGGATACAAAGCTGTAGATGCACTGTGTGTTTCTGCCAGACAGAGTGGCCGGGAGTTTAGGAAGCATGTGGAGAAGTGGAACATGATGTTTCAAACGGATGTGGCTTCTGTTATCATTGACAGACTCTTGTAATTATATATGTGACTTGTCACAAAAATACATGTAAATTTGAGTATATAAGTTTGTGGCCAAGAATATTTTGAGCATATACTAGGTACATTAGTCTTTTGTTAAAGCCGTACGCAGGGTTCCGTACAACTGATTTTTCTAGGGCTTGTGGAAGACGATGCATTCGCGCAATGCAAGAACAGGAGGGGGAAGAGGCGGCAGGATGCGGGGAGGAGGAGGTATGTTCAGGCCGCACGGCCGTGGAGGCGGGGGAGGGCCAATGGGTCCGCCTCCGGCACCGGCGCCGCCGCCGATTATAGAACAGAAGCTTGCGACGCAGCATATGGAAATCCAGCGCCTGTTGATGGAGAATCAGCGGTTTGCAGCTACCCATGTCGCGCTCCGGCAGGATATCGCAGCGGCACAGGTCGATATTCACCAGCTCCGGCAGCTCGTGTCGGAGGCCGAGTCGAAAGCCTCGATTCTAGAGTCCGATCTGGAGAAATCCAGGTCCGAGGTAAAGACACTAACTACACACAAACAGGAACTGTTGCTCCAAATCCAGCAGCTCACACAGGAGCTTCACCGGAACGAAACAGGCCGTCCCCGAGCAACAAAAGCTTCATTCGAGAAAACACCTGAGAAAGAGAAAGAGTCCTACCTCGCTGGTACGTATTCTACCTTAGAGAATTGGACTACCCATCTGGCTCCCAATGGGGCTGTCTTCTACTACAACACTACGACTGGCGTTACACAGTGGGAGAAACCCAATGCTGTAGTTGCACCACCTCCTGTACTTGTGCATTCCTTGGCTGCCCAGAGCCATACATCGACTAGCCAGAGTCATCCTCTGTCGGCTGGTCTCCCTGTTGCCCAGCAGTACCTTCCACTTCCACCTCATCTGTACTCTGCCCCCGGTCTCCCGACAGCTCAGACCATGCCTACGAACCCACTCTCGTTCTTACCTTCAGGTGCGTCTTAAGTTGCCCTTTAGTTGCCCTTTAATGCTTGTTAGTATTGTCCCTTACACCCTTTTCTTCTAGCATTCATTTAAATTCTTTGACACTATGCTTTGAAACTATGTAGTTTATATTAATGCACGAGGCCTTCGTGGAGTCCTTTCTTATGATATGTAGATGCTCCTTTTGAGTTTTAATTTGATACCTTTCATTTATATTTGTTAGTTTGTGACGGAAAAAATAATCTCCTTAGGAATCTTTAGTGTTGCAATAATAATTTCAACCTCTTTAGTTCTGGAAAGACATATACAAACTCTGAATTTACATCGTCTCTTAATACTTAATGATGCTTATATGATATGTGAGATATATATGTATATCTTTTATATATTCTTATCCTTATACTATACTTGATTATACATTATATATATTGCTAGTTACTAGAGATGTGATGAAAAATAATCTTATTGATTAATTAGTATTTCAGAGTACCAAATTAATTTCTTCAGCTCTATAATACTTATAAATATTCTTTTATATATATATATATATATATATATAAATTCTTATCCCGTATGTTTATCATATATAGACTAATCTTGTTAGTTCTTTAGTAAATTTTTTCTTATGCTACATAATACTTATCTCTTAAGCTCTGAGCTGTTGGCATGATGACCGTGGAGTAATACCAGAAAGTTTGACCGTCGGATCTAACCGACAGCGGTGCGTATCATGTGGATAATTCGTTATTTTGTAATTTTTTAATAAATTGAAATGATTATTAACTTTGTTGTTGCTTTAGGGCAACTTCTCTTACGCCATGGCGGGAAAATGAGCTGATGAGCTCTATCTTTCTTTCTTTTCTCGCAGTTCTAGGGTCACGAAGAGCGACGGAGCAAGGCGATTGTGGATTCCCATGGCGCATTCTTCAGATCCGTCTTCTCTAGGTACCGAATGCTGCAGCTAGATCGTTCTTAGGTCCAGAAAGGCGCCATAGTTATGCCGCATTTCTCAGGAAATCCACATTTTGCCTGCTATCTAGATCCGGAGTATGGAGCGATTTTACTCAGGGATTTCGCTCTTAGATCACGAAAGATGGCTTAAGAACTAGATCTAGAGCACATTTGCTCCGGAAAAGCGGGAATTTTATCCGGTTTTCCCACTTATGGAAGGAGATGTTGTTGCGAGTCTAGTGAGGCAGCTAGTAGCGAGGATTTTCCCGAGCAAGAAGCAGGCCGATGGAGACGGCGACGTGGAGATTGTCACGGAACAGGTATTTCGGTACGCCATGCGGATTGTTGGCAGCCGGATCGTACCCTCTCTTGCAAACGATGAAGCGGCTATGGCGGAGTCTATTAAGCGGCAGCTGGTTACCGAAGGTAGATCTTCCGACGCTCTCACTTTCGCCGATCTGCACAGAAGATTGGCGGTTTGAATGGCCCAGGAGCATAGAGAACAGATGGGCGATTCTCTATCTCCTTAGGGCAATATCGGAGGACCAACGTAGGGAACGAGCGGAAACGAGGGGAACGGCTGTCCCCTTGACGTCTACACTTTCTGCTCCTGCTGCTGCCGGAGGTCTACCTGCATTGCCAGATTCATCCGGGAAAGTCAGGAATGGGCTCCCAGAGAGGAAAATGCATTACAGAAAGTAGGCGATGGCATCCCATCTGGAGGTGTTCTTATGCTTTCTAAGGATCAGGACACTGTGAAGAACGGAGCTATAAAGGAGTTTTTGGAGATCACCGAAGAGGGTTTCGAGGTCAGTGAAGCGGCATTAGTTCGAGATGTATTGTATGCTTGTCAGGGATAAACGGACGGTATATACAGTTCGACAAGGAGGCCGAGGGTTACATTGTTGACGAGACGGTGAAAGTTCCAAGAGCTACGAGAGTTCTCATACGAAGGTTGTGTGAAGTGGGTTGGCTCTTCAAGAAAGTACAGGAACATATAGCGGACACTCTAGAGCAGAGTTGTATGGAAGTTATTGGACAGTGGACAAGCCCTAAGTGCGGCCTTACAGGAGGAACTGTCCGATTATTATCGGCTCATGGCTGTTCTGGAAGCTCAGTTACACAACAATATTCCGTTTCTAAAAGGTGGTGAAACAAACAAAAGTGGTGGAAACTATCTCTCTCTTCGGAGGCTCTTTGTGTGGCTTGCCGAGCCCTTAGCAAGGATGAGACTTATGGCAGTGTTGGTCGATGACTGCAGAGGTTTACGAGGTGGTGCAATGGCTGGAGCTATACACAAGCATGCCCAACACGGTAATTATTATTATTTTGACCAAATATATAGCCTTCATATACACACACATGTATGTATCTACATGTACGAGTTATTGAAGAATTCTACTTAAGGTGATCCGCTTGTGAGGACGTTCATGAGTCGGCTTTTGAGGAGAGTATGTTCACCACTCTTCGAGATGGTACGGAGGTGGGTATTAGAGGGTGAAGTTGACGACTTGTACGGGGAGTTTTTCATAGCTGCACAACCTGTGAAGTCCGAGGCCCTGTGGAGGGAAGGTTATAACCTACAGAATGCAATGCTGCCGGATTTTATACCGGAACCACTTGCACAGAGGATACTGCGAACAGGAAAGTCCATAAACTTCTTACGGGTTTGCTGTGAGGACGAGGATTGGTCGACTGCTGCTGCTGAAGCTCTTGCAGCTGCTGGTGCTTCTTCTAATGCGGCGCTCGGCTATGGAGAAACTGAAGTTCTTGAAAACACTCGTTGTTGAGGCTGCTGCGAAAATTGATCATCTTATTAGGATCATCTATGACCGGTACAAGTTCCGAGACCACTGCTTGGCCATCAAGAGGTAACAGAATCTGCGTGTGTACATTTATGCATTCCTCTATGTATGTACTTGATTATATAGCATTTTTTCTTGATAATACGAGATCAATTTAGGTACCTGCTTCTAGGACAAGGGGACTTTATACAGTATCTCATGGATCTGGTAGGACCAGATCTTTCGCAACCAGCGAATACAGTTAGCTCTTTTAAGCTTGCCGGCCTTCTTGAGAGTGCAATTCGAGCTCTCAACGCACAGTACGATGATAGTGAGGTAAACCTATAGTGCATTTTCAACTATGTACTTAAATACGTACAGTATAAACATGCGTGATTATGTATGTATATATATGTTCACATTTCCTGCTTAATGTATATAGGTGCTCGAGCGGCTTAGAGTTAAGATGATGCCGCACAATGATGGGGATCGTGGGTGGGATGTTTTCTCTCTGGAGTATCATGCGAAGGAGCCTCTCACGACCATCTTCACAGAGCATGTCATGGGAAGGTATTCACACATATATATATACATTAGTCCATATTGGTATATGCAACTCGATTAACAAAAATAAAAGCACTCCAGAGAGAAGTTATGATTTAGTTTCATCGAAACCCATAGACACATATTATTATATATAGTTTCTTAAAGCCTTATGTGTCTATAATACAAGGTATCTTCGAATCTTTAACTTCCTCTGGAGGCTAAAAAGGGTTGAGCATGCACTTAGCGCGAGCTGGCAAACAATGAAGCCGAATTGCTCACTGGGAAGGCCATGGAGCGCTGCTATTGATGCTGGAGTGAAGTCCCAATTAGTAGCTGTGTTAAGACGCTGTCAAACGTTACGCACAGAGATGAACCACTTCGTCACCAACTTACAGTACTATATCATGTTCGAGGTAAGAAAACTGTGTTGTATGATTAAATCTTATACATTTAAATATTTTGCTATAATACCTATATATGATCTCTCTCTCTCTCTCTCTCTCTCTCTCTCTCTCTCTCTCTCTCTCTCTCTCTCTCTCTCTCTCTCTCTCTCTCTCTCTCTCTCTCTCTCTCTTCTCTCTCTCTCTCTTCTCTCCTCCTCTCTCTCTCTCTCTCTCTCTATATATTATATTATATATATATATATAGCTATATATATATAGCTATGTATGTGACGTATATAGGTGCTGGAGTATTCATGGGCGAACTTTCTAGAGGAGATGGAGGAGGCGAGGTATTTAGACGAGTTAATAGCTGCTCATGAGAAGTATTTGAGTTCTATAATGGAGAAGGCACTTCTAGGGGAGCGGTCACAGTTGCTGTCTAAGACCCTCTTTACGCTCTTCGATCTCATTTTAAGGTTCCGTGGTCTTGCTGATCGTCTCTATGAGAATGCCCGTGAAGTCCAGACCAGGTTTGTACATGCAAATACACACAAACGCACCCACACCCGTACACGCGGGCGTGCCTTGTGCGTGAGTGTATGTGTGTATGCGTCGTGTCTGTGTGTGTGGAATTCTGTAAGCGTTAATTACCCTGTAGACTTTGCATACATAGCAAATAACTGGTCTGCTGTATGTTTGTGTGTTGGTGTATGTGCGTGATAAATTCATTGTGTCTTAGTGATAATGGTAAAACCAATCTGTACAGACACACACAGCACTTGTTTCTGTATGTTTATATTTTATGAATGAGTATAAGGTCTATGTGGTTGTGGATTCGAAGCCCCTGCTCTCTTCCCTCCCTCCATCTCTCTCTCTCTACACACACACACACACAAACATATCAGTAATTATAAATGTGTAAGACACATATAACCCTAACTATATCTGTTACAGTCAGTGATATGGCTCCCTCTGTATGTTAAACCGGAACTCCCTAGCCTTGTTAAGATGTGTAATATGGTACCTTGTAAAAGCATAATATTCTATATATCTTTAGTGCTAATACACGCTCTCTCTGTGTATATTTATATTGAACTATGTAGGTTTATATTCTTTTCTGTTTGAATTTATCAGGGGAAGAACTACTGCAAAGCAGAACACGGGAGAGTTCTTTGCGAGCATGGGAGACGAAATAGTAACAATTGCCGGGGAATATTCGTCTCTATTGGAGGGATTTATCGCACAGCTCCCAGTTCAACACGTGGACCTCAAGTTCTTATCCTTCAGGCTCGACTTCTCAGAGTTCTACAGCCGCCAGCACATGCACACTCCCAACGTTAGATTGAAGATCAAGCGGACTGCAACTCCAAAGAGCTAAGTATATTTTTTTATATCCGTTTTTAAATTTCCTTATGATTTATTATTAGGAAAAGAAATGCTCTCTCACAATGTTTTGAGAGTGTAGGAAGTTTGTTTGCCTGTGTAACTAACATGACAACTGTTTTTATTGTTATAAGTTTTACTGTAAACTTGTATATGTGTAGTTCACATATGCTGTGTGTAGTACACTCTTTTATTTGTATTAAGGCTTGTATGTGTCGTTACTGTGCTATATATTGATGAAAGCATGCTCTATTCTAATATGCTTGTATATGCTGTTGGTGTGTATAGCACAATATGTATGTTGTATGCTCTTATATTAGTTCTCCATTGTTATTTTGTTGTTTAACGTCTAGATATAAGTTGCTGTGCGTATCATTATACGAATATTGTAGACGGAACTTACAAGTTTCTCATTGTTACTGATGTAAAGCTTATGAGTTACATTTCTGTCACACACACACGTAGGTAGACTTGGAACTTACGAGTTTCCCATTTTAACACTGTACTCTGTTACATTTGTATATAACGCCTCTCTCTTTCACACACACACATACTTCTACATGTACATGTAGATGTGATGGGTTTTGTTGGTAAGCTTTTAATTTAATCTTAAGGTTTAATTGGAAATTTTAATTAATAATTTAATTATATATTTAATATACAATATTTGTTGAATATGCTTTACCGGTTTAAGAATATTCTATCACTAGATTAAATAATATAAAACTGAAAAATTTGCCGGTTCAAGTTAGGGTTCGTTTGCGCTGATGCATCTCAATTGTTGGAGCGTTTTGGGCGATTGCCTCTAAATGATGTGGACAAAGCACGGATACATTTGCAATGGTGCCAAATGAAAATGAATATTTGTTTTATTAAGACAAATTTTTCGTTAATGTTATAAAAGATCGTTCTTAAGGTTGTTTTTCTTCAGTTCACGATTGTTCTAATGGTTATGACTAATTTGAATCAACATAGTTTAAAATGACGGGAGCACCATACTTTTTAAACAAGGAGATTTAACTGCAATGTTTTCTCAGCATATCGACATAGCAGAAAAGCGTCGGACATCTCCACTGTCTCCCCCATCTACAGTGTTTAACAAAAGCAGCACCAGATAACTAACCAATTAAATGGCTTTGTCTGAACAACTCCACAGGAAGGCCAGTCACTAGAAAGGAAAGCTAAGTAATGTTCAGTGTTGCTTCAACGAGCCTTTTGTCTGTGCCATTAAGTAGTAGGTGTTAGACAAGGGATATTGCGAGTTCGAAGAACTTCTATTTCAAGAGTTGTAGCATATGATTAATAAATAAATAAGTGCAATTATTAGATAAACAATTTAAATAAATTTAATGCATATGCTTCCATCTGAAGGTGTTATTAGATAAATAGTTTAATTAAGTGCAGTTATTAAGTAGATAACTAGATAAATAGTTTAATTAAATTTAATGTGCAATAATTAAGTTCTTGTTTCCATTACCAGGTTCAAACCCGGTTTGCCTAGGTGAAAGCCAGTATCCTAAACCACTCATTAAGAAAAAGGTAATCTTATACACACACACTACTACATGTCTTTGAGCATGTACATATACATTTGTTATATAAATGATAGACTCTGGTTTCTTCTGTGCAACAAATGGTGAAGAAAGATCAATTGCAAACAAGGACTTCATAGAGAGTTGCAAGATAGTCGAGGATGCATTGGCAAAGAAATAAACAAAGGGTTCATTTTTTGGAGGGGAAACCATGTCATATGCAAACATCATGCTTATATTTGAGCAAATTTGGATTCTCACCACGGTGGATCTGATAAACTTCAAGTTTCCTTAAGAAGCTTTTCGATGTTATTTGCCATGCTAGAGTTGTCTTGTCGGAAATAGGTAAGATTAAAGCATGAGAAGTAAGCAAGCATCTTAAAACTTCATTGTTCATATTTAAATACTACTTCTATACAAAAACTCTCTCACACACACACTATATTACAAGATATTTAACTTTGATAGATGTTCTTCTCTCGTATATTAAATCACGGTTGCACTAGGGATGCGTCTATGGATGTTTGCAGATTTGTGCGGATGCGTCTGCATGTTTAATCGATTATTATTATTATTATTATTATTAAAACGAAATTGAAATCATGAGAATAAACGATCGAAAAACTTAAATACCCAAATCACAACAAATGAACACTAACAAACACAAAAACCCATCGAATGTTATGCTATATATGTGCATGTGTGTTAATATGAAACACGAGTATAGACACGGAACATCTGTGCAAGAAAATGTGAAGACAGAAGAACATATATACGTGTGTGTGTCTAGATGCATATCATAGTTTCCCTTTTGCCATGAACCCTAATCCTGAACTCGTCGGAGATAATCCTCTTTACCACGTGGCGTAGCATAACTGCACGTTCCAGACGTACACGTGGATTACAGGGCAAACGTTGTGCGATGACACGTGCAGGTCGGTGGTCCGGTTTTATAATTTAAGATCTTAATTAAACACAACATAATAGTGTACATTTCTTTTATTTATTAAACCGTAATATGTTTTATTCACAAAATGACAATTATTTAAATATAATATTTAATTAATTATATATATAAATAAGAGGAATATTGATATCATATAAAGAAATCAGAATGTAATAATACACTAATTTTCATTATAAGTTTTATTTTATTGAAAAATGTTCAAGTTATAGTTTACTTTTATTAATGATAATCTAAACCATTAAAAGATATTGATATATATATATATAAAATAAATAAAATATGCTTGTTAAATGAAAAAGCACAACATGTGAAGCATGTGTGTTAATAGGATTCTTTTCTTATTTCTTTTATAATTTACTTTATAAAGTTGAGAAAGGTGTTGTATTATAAGTAATTTATTATCATATAAGGCATCTTCTATATAAAATGTTTTAAGAATTATGTACATCCATGCTCATGTTTTCTTCTTAATTAAGTTATTTTAATAAAAAGTATTAAATATTTTATTATGAATGTCACTTTCTTATAACTTTATGTATTGTGTATTAATTATAAATGCTTTTATTTAATAATAAACATTAATAACCCATCCAATGCATGACCATGAACAATTTGTAAAAGAAATAAGTTTGATTATGAATAAGACTGTGCAGTTCAGCTTTGTGCTCTTCATTTATATATGTTAATACAATTATATGTGGATAAAATTATATTGCAAGAACTAAAGAATAAGTACATGAATTGTACATGTTAAATTTTTATTCTTATTGTATGGGTAATCATGTTAATTTTTACAAACTTTCATTATTAAGCTTATTTAATGATATTGTAGTATAGATAGTTTTTGAACATGTAGTAGATAGTTTTTTAATATTTTTATTTTTGCTTAAAACATATAGGTTCTAATAAATTTTTTAATTTTTTAAATGTTTTTAAAAGTTTTATTGTTTAAAACTTTCAATTTAAATAAATGTATTTTATATGAGTATGAATTGCAATATATTTACTTTGATTAATTAAATGAAAGAGATTTATTAAATTTAAGAATTCTCAAGAGTTAGTCAATTAAGCATCAAGGGTATAAAAATTTTTTATATAATTATGTATATCATGCATAAGGTTCTATTATATATATGTATATATATATTACTTCACATTATATATATCAAAAGTACATAAGCAAGTTTAAATTCTATTACATTCAAATATAATGATTTATGATTATTTTTCTTTAACAGAATTTATAATTGTAGTTGATTATTTATTTCACTATTTTAAATTATAATAAACTATTTAATGCTAACAAAAATGTGAACTATTCTTAATTTAAACTTAAGAAAAAGATTAATTTAATCGCTTGAGAATCAATTCAGATACACACATTTTCAAAGTATAATTATAAGCGCAATCGACATAAATATCACTTTTCCAACATGGTTATACTAGTGAAGATTATATATTCATTTCTGTCTTATAAGATACAGTTCACAAAGTGATAACCTAATCATAACAGAAGGACAAATATTAATATATAACGTTGATAAGACATTATATTTAAAAAGAAGTATAACTAATTCATATACAATAATAAGCAAAACAAATATGTTATCTTTAACATATGCTTTGCCACATTTATTTTTTATTCTCAATCGTTTTTATATTTCTCAAGTATTAAATATCTCTAATGAGATTGATGATAAAAATCAAATAAAAATTATTTCTCAAGAGAGAATTCTATATCATTTACAGTGACTTAACACATGGTTTAAAGAGACGATGCAACTTATTACTAAATTGACAACCTTTCAACATTAGGTCTAGTACTATTTTTTTATAATTAATTAATAAAAACATATACATTTTAGATATACAAGTCTATAACACATACATTGAGAAAAGAAATAAAGTAACGAAATTATAATAGATATTAATTTAAAAAGAGATTATTTATGAGCATATCATAGTTATTAAATAGATAAATGCACATTCTAAAACATTATAGGTTTTATAATTCTAATAAACCATAACATTTATGTTGTTATATGCATAAATGAAGTATAATAACTATAATGAAAAAGGGTGTCAACTTTATTGTTAAGTTGTTCTAAATGATGAATATTAAAATTATAAAAACTTATAATGGAATATACAACCCATACTTTTGGAGTTGCTAAAGGATTTAACACACATGTTAATCATGTTTCTTCATGCACCTTTAATTATGTTTCTTATGCACCTGAAGAAGACCAATGTATCATTGAGGTATATAACAATAAATTATTCATGACATCATGACTATATGTTAAAACACTATTAAGGTGTTTGTCAACTCGAAAGACATCACCATGTATTCGCAATGGCAATAACATTCTTTTTATAAACAAAATACATTCATTAAAGATCATGAGCAATGAATAAAACGCATGGCTAGCTTTTCTTCAAGATAGATCGAACAATTGTAAAATTAATGCAAAGTTAACATGTTAGTGTTTTCATGTCAACATACTTAACACATGACACTATCAATGTGGAGAAGACTTTATTAAAGAAAGAATAATAAATGAATGATCACAACAAAAATAAGAAGGATTTCGATGTTATTTGTCATAACTTTTAATTTAACTTAGTTTTTTACTTTAAAAGTTGATTGTTGTTATTTATTAAAGTCTGTTGTTGAACTTTCAAATGTAATGAAAAACAACTCTACCTATTGCACTTTGGTTTTTAAAGATGAATCGGTAGGCTATTGCTAAACACCTTAAATAAAGATAAAATGTACATTTTAAAAACTCTTTTTCTTTTATTGGGTTTAGGGGTTGGTAATTATATTGTCTCCTTAAATCCAAAGGGATTGGTAGTTTGTGCCAACCCACTTTGCTAAACAAGAGGGTGTGTGTGGTGGGGAGGGGTGCTTCATGACTAAAATTAAGTAAGGTAGGTGTGTAAAGGCAAACATACTAGAAATTAAGAGATCTTTAATTTCTTCCTCCCTAGTTAATGCACACTTTTTGTGCCACGATCCTTACCATTATGAATAAGAATGTACATTAGCACTCATATATGTCTCTCTCTTACATACACACATACACACAAAGGCGTGCACACACATACATAAAATAAAAATAAATTTTTTGAGAAATGTGAATTAGTGTTCTCATCTTAACAAACTGTTCAAAAATATTTAATTTATATGTAACTTCTCAAGAAGAAAAGTATATATAATTTTTACATTCATATATGTGTGAATGGGGCTTCTTTCATGTGATTAACCAATGGTGTTTGTGAAGAAAATGTTAATAATGTTATGTGTGAGAGAGAGATACAAGCAAGTGTATATGTATGTGTGTGTGTGTGAGAGAGAGAGAAAAATTACAAACAAGTGTAAATGTGTGCATATGTGTTTTTGTTATATATAATGTATGTTGTCAATACCTGCATGTTTTAAAACATTTTTACATAGAATTAAACTTCAATTTTGAGTGTTTTAGTGTGGTGGAACTAACTAATTCAAAGTGTGAATCACTTCTTAAGGAGACATGGGGGTTTAACACTCTTAAACAAGTGTTTGAATCCTCAAGTATAAATCTTATTGGGGATTAGCTTGTTTCTATTATATATAATGTATGTTGTCAATACTTGCACGTTTTAAAACATTTTTACATAGAATTAAACTTTAATTTTGAATGTTTTGATGTGGTGGAACTAACTGATTCAAAATGTGAATCACTTCTCAAGGAGACATGGGGGGTTTAACACCTTTAAAACAAGTGTTTGAAAGCAAACGTCTTCAAGCTTGCAGTAATTAATTTAATGTATGTCCTTCATTAAGCTTACAATTTAAATTTCTTTTTTTTTTATCTTTAAACGGTGTTTTTTGTAAGAACCTTAATACATAATTCATATTTGGAACTTAAATATAACTATTTTGATTTCTCTTTTATCTACCTCTACATAAAGATCCTAATAGAATAATTCAGTTTAGCAAATGTAACATGTAATGAAATATCATAATTAAAATCAAGATAATTTCAAGGGAAAACTGTGTTAAAAAGAATATACATAGTTTATTCAACTAATTAGGGTAATTACCCTAAATTTAATATAATTGTTCAAATTAAAATTTGGCACTAACACTCTTATATAATGAAATCTTTTTAAGTTAATAAAAATATTTCTTATAAGAAAATAATTAATTTAGATTCTTTGTTAATGAAGATATATACTTGTTTATTTTTCACTAGTAGTCACCCCTTGATTTTACAAGTGTTCACCATCCACATTCGCTATTCACACGAGTGCCACAAGTAAATAATGTTAACCACGTGTCACTCGTTGATTTTATGTTGGGTTTAAGGTGCATTTATTTCATGTGTAGTAGATATATGGCTAGGGCAAAAAAAAAAAAAAACAACCCAATAAGCAAGAGAAACAATAATTAACAACGATAATAACAATGATGATGACAAATGAAATGAGATGTCTTTGGTGCCAAATTTATTAATAAGAATGTAAGCCAATAGTGGGTGAAGAGACATAGTCGAGAAGTGAATGATACACATATTTTGCAATTTGAGAACACTAAGTGCAGGTACTATCAAACACACACACACACACACATATTATAAGGAGTGTAAAAGTGTTTTATGTAGTCACCAGGGGGGTTTTGCAAATTCAACAGGGACAGGCGGTCACAATGTCTAACCAAGTGGAGGACTTGCAACTCTTATTTACCAAGTTAGGCAAGCAGCTCAAGAAACAAAGTAGTGAAGAGGGACAACAATTCTACACACATACATGCGCACGCCGCAACCATAAATACAAATATATATAAAAGCATGCACATGCACACATACATAAGCACGCACTTACACTAGGCAGAAGTAACAAACAATTAATCAATATGTATAGTTGCTTAAATACCTATAACTAGTTAAATTATTTAAAATTTAAATGTAAATTTAGCTAAGTACATCTAAAATATTATATGGAATTTATTATAACGACAATAAAAATCTATTCAATTATATCGATAAGGTAGATAATTAAATTTATGGTTTAGTTATTTGCTTCTAGTTTGTGAGAGTACATGACATCCTAAGGGTTAACCAACCCTTATCCTCGATGAATTTGCACTCCTACACTAAGTTAGGAATAACCCTTTTCTTTGCAAGGGTACTTGACATCCTAAGGGTTAAGGAGGGTTACTTCATAACATAAATTAAGTAATGTAGGTGTGTTGGGGCAAACAAACTAAAGATTAATCAATATTTAGTCCCTTCCTCTCTAGTTGGCATAAACCCAACTTGTGTGATTGAGGCACCCCTTATGCCACCTTAACTTCTAGTTTGTGAGGCTACATGACATTCTAAGGATTAACTTACCCTTATCCTTGATGAATATGCACCGCAATGCTAAGTATGTTGTATCTAGGGATTATCAACTTCTTTTATTCAATAATTCAATTGCATGCACGTCCAAATACATGTTTCGCAAGTCTAATGGTTAGAGTTTTGTTTCAAATGTCTTTTTTATATGAAGTTAAGAACAACACTCATCTAAACAAGGTACACATTTGACTCACAAAATGAACATTGTTTGTTGAGGATTCATAAAGAGGGTTCTAAGGTTGGTACCTAGTGAGCTACACAAGTAACACTAGGTAAAAAATTTGTTAAATACCTAGGGTATAGGGTCATATCACATATTGAACACTAAGGGTTGCTGACTTTAGTAAGCACATTTGCTTGAGTTTGGAATAAGGGGACTTTTGCTCATGAGAGGTCAAGTCTCTTAGCCTCTCTCTCAGCATGCATATGGGTCTCTGAGGAGCAATTGGCACCATACAACCAATTCACTATCTCTGTCCTATAAGGAAAAAGCCAAAATCCGTTCTTGCCCTTGACTTCAGAGACCAATCATTGTGGCTTTGAGAGAAGGAGCACTGACACACAAGAGTGTTCATCTTTGGGATGTTAGGATCATAGTTAGTCACTTTGGAAATTTTTAGTTATATTTTTTTCTTTGGGCATATAATGGGAAAAACACCAAAAACAATACATATTGTGAAAATACATATGATGAGAACACATGATTACAAACTATCACCATAATACGAAGACTGAGATGAAATATGCATCAACAAGGTTAGCGGAATACGGCTTATGCAGACATTATCCATAACGGCAAGGAAGAAGTTACATAATTGATTGGATAAGGATGAGAAAATGTTAGTTATGATAACTACTAGTACGGGTATAAATAAACCAAAATCAAATTAGGAAAGTATCCCGAGTATACTGATTATTGTACTATGTATTGTTGTGTGGACATAATATATGCGCTAATCTTACTCTCACTCCGTCTTTCAGTTTGGTTTTTGTTCTATAGTATACTATTCTCTGTTTTCTATTATGATGAAATCTGCATTATTGTTACTTGCTACATACCTATCCATCCTTACTCTATTTTAACCTTTTGAAGTCTAATCTCTATACTATTTTGTATTTACCTTATTCCGATCGATCTTTATTATGAGTTGACGGTGAAAACCACAACTATGTTATTTTAAACTTAGAATTAACAGGGATATGGGAATATGTCCAAAGGTTGCTCTTAACAAGGCTTACTTGAAGTTGGTCACATGTGGGAGTTCCCCAACCTTAGTCTTACAACACCATGCCTTTGGGCAACTAATTAGCTACAAATGGTTGACGAAGACGTGCCTGTGGTTGGGAAGGTCTATGAGGAGATGGACCAGATGTGCTAGAACATCCACTCCTAGCATTGGTGCAATAATCTATCCATCAATCGAGAGGCGTTTTATGAATGACGGAGATTGATGTTGCTAAAGAATAGTTATCATCATGGTCGTCAAGGTGCTATTATCAACACATGTTTCTTATTGATGTTGGCTTCCTGATGTGAGTAATTATTTGGACTTTTGTAGGAAGTATCATAACGTCGTTGCTCTCTTTATTGTAGTTTTCACTATGACTCGACTATTTACTTTAGAGGTTGATTATTATTACATACTGAATTATGTGACGAATCCTAGATGTAGTGAGAAGCAATACCATTTAGTGCACTTAGGTGTTTAGGGTTAGTCCGATTGGTTGTCACAAGATACATTGAGAAGTAGGGTTTAGGTGTAGGAGATAGAATTAAATCCTAGAGTCTAGTATTTACATTAAGGGTTGGCATTAACTTAATTTGCTTTTGTCCTAATATTTTGTCTGGGGGGGGGGGGGGGGGGGGGGGGGGGGGGGGGGGGGGGGGGGGGGGGGGCTTGTCACATAAATAAGAGTACATGTAGTGAGACTTCAAGAGAGCTCATTATTCTTCTATCGGTGCAAGTTAAGCTTTGTGTCGTTAAGGCACAACTTTCCATTGTGCCGCCCTAACTTCCACATGACATGGGTATGTCCCACATTCGGGTTAACCTACTCTTATCGTTAGCATGATTTTGCCTAGTGACTGGGTACGTCACTTTCAAGAAGTTAATTTTTGCTCTAATAACCCACTTAGGGTGGTGTCACATGTAACGTTTTTGGACGGATGGGCTAATCGACAGAACAAATAAATATTTGATATCACATGTGATGTTGCATTATTTTTTCCACGTCATAGTGTCTACGGGGCTCCAAATTCAAGAAATCCTAAAATTAACCTAATTTAATATTTCTTCTATGGAAGATCAAATGAAGAAGCAATTCTTGGTGCTCTTATTAACGGTGATTGGAGGAGTTCATAAGGCTATTCTCTCACTTCTTCAAATGTGGCAACTTGCACTTGTCAAACCTGTATGTGTTTGAAATTTAGAGTCTCTTTCTTCATTATTACTTTCACTTAATGGTTTTACAAGTAATATGAATAAGATAATGTTCCTCCTTGCTTCGTCATTTGCTTCTAGAGCTATTAATAGAAAACAATTAATTGGTCAAAGAGTAGGCATTTATTACATTAAGCAAGGTCATTACATTGGTGGTTACAATATGAAAATGAGATGGTTCTCATTACCCACTTTGTTAAGCAGACTTTCAGGGTTTCATATGAAACATTTCAGTATATTTGTGATTAGTACGTCCTGATTTACAAACTAAACCTCCACCTGGTCTTAGAAATATTATTGGGCGTAAGAATGAGGTAGAAAAACAGGTAGCTATTGCACTTAACTGGAGATCATTGGAGCACCATTGCAGCAAACTTTGGAGTTGCAACATTACAGCTCAGAAATGTCTTCGAAAATTCGTGACATCTTTATTACACAGAGGAGAGAAGCATTTGGAGTGGCCCAGATGAAGAGAACTTAAAGAAAGTCAAGCAGGTTTTCAAGTATTGCGAGGGTTTTCAAATGTGTGGGTGCAATGGACTGCACCCACATACACATTGAATGCCCACCTAATGGTGATCTTAAGGACTAGTATGCTGGGGCAAAGCGACATTACACTTTTGTTGTGTAGGCTATTGTTGATAGTTGGGTAAAGTTTTAGATGTGTATGCAGGTTAGCCAGGAACTGCACCTGATAGACGAACATGGAACAACTTAGATGCTTGTTGTGCTTGGAGAGACGATATTATATGCAATGGTGAGTTGTATCAGACTCCTTTTGGAGATATCCTCATTGCTGATGGAGGATACGATGTTCAAGACCTTTGCTAGTTCCATATCCACATATGTATCGTGGAAAAGAGGTACAATTTCTTCATTCATCTACACGTATTGTTGTCGAGCAGGCATTTGGTTTGTTAAAGGCACAATGGTAATTACTTTGTAGACGTTCTTTCAAGTCAAAACCAACTTTTTGTTGAATAATGTTCAAACTTGTTATTTACTCCACAACATCATTATTGATAGAAATGAAAGGTTTTATGAAGAGTTTGATCCATTACATTACAAGCATGATGCAGGTTACTTACCTCAAGGGTTCGAGCTAGAACAAGGGATGATTTGGCTATGAGAAACACCTTAAAGAAGTACATCGAAAGTATTGACATCACTCTTAGGTATATGTGTGTGGTGTATTTGGTGGGAATAACTTATTTATTTGTTTTGTACAGTGGAGCAAAAAGAAATGAATAATGTTTTTTTCATTGTAATAGAATACACTTGTACGGATTTTATTTTATGTAATTTGTACTTTATTTTATGCCTTGATGATATATGTGTATATACGTGGTTGTATATACACGATGCTACCTATATATATAAATTGAAATATATTATTAAATTACTAAATATATTAAAAACCTATGTTAAACATACTTTTAAGATTTCAAAAAAGTATTGACACAACTGTATTTAGTTTAAATCTTATAAAATAAAATGATATCCATTTCGATTTCGAGTAATTCTTATGTACAGGAAAACGGTTATCTGCCCTGTAAGGCAAATTATTCCACAAAAGCTAAAGAATATTCACGGTTCAAATATCACAAGTTAGACAACCTTGAGTGCACCCCGACTCACAAAAGCTTAAGCTTTTTAATCGCTCTCTGTGTTTGGACTCAGGGTGGGGGTACATATTCCCTGTGTAAATCCGCAACAACATATTCCTAAATTAACAATGTTAACTTCATGCATTATGTGTGTGTGCGTGTGCGTGTGTGTGTGTGTGTGAGAGAGAGAGAGAGAGAGACCAATAAACAGCTAAATGCTACACTGAATGTTATATAGACCTATATACATACATAGTACATAAACATGTTCGAGAGTAACACTGGTAAACAGTCAATATACACAAATCCTTATGACTATTCTGTATTATGTACCTTTGTTAGCTCTCGCTTGGTTAAGATGTGATAATGACATTGCCAAATCCTTTGTATGGCCATAGTGGCAGCGAGGAGTCCATATGCAACTCCCAAAATGGCAAAGAGTATCACAAAGATTACCAAAAAGGCCCCACACGCCTCCATAGATGCCGGAAACAGTCCATTAACAAACAATGGCGGCATCCTACAACATAAAATACAGATATTCATATATCAAGACTACATTGTATAGATATAACATGTAAACATACGTGTGTATGTAGTTTACATATATTTTGCCGTACCTGTTAAAAATGGATCATGGTGGCCTCCAGATGAACAGTGAACTATCAGTCCTCCGATTCCCAGTATAACAAAGAAAATGAAAACACCTGTCAAGAATTGATATACATCTAGAAATAGTAGTTCTAAAGGATGTACAGTGTCTGCATACACACTTCTCTCCATACCTATAATACACGCGCTCGCTCGCACACACACAACTTTACTGATATACCCATAATGCGTTAAACACTATACTATCCAAACGACTATCTCTCTCTTCTTTCTGTGTCCAATAATCTGCACATACACACATACACACGGATGTAAGAAAAAAACACAATGCTAGGAGGTTAATAAAAAATTAAAATTCATTAAAATTAATTAAACAGCTTTTCAAGTGCCTTTTCTAAAGTTAGATTTAATGATTTCAAACTTGAAGTTACTTCTTGAGATGCCTCTCGTAAAATAGAATTTGTTTCTCTTGCCACAATTACCTGCTCTGTACACCTCTTTCTGCCGCTTCAGAGTTAAGTTGTTGAATGCTCGGACAATAAAGTTGATGTTCAAGTTGTTTGGCTTGAAACTCTTTGAAGCTTCTCTGCGTGTTGAAGAAAACCTTCAGTGCCACTTGGAACACGCTTCCTTTTCTTCCCGGTTGCAATAGAAACCTTTTTCCCACAACTTTTGCCGTCACATTCTCTTGTAAATCAGCACTATTAGCATCACATGGATCTGGATCTTCAAGTGTTACATCTGGATCATCCTCATTGCCTGTCCAAGACTTGTGTTATACATAAATACACATGCCTATATCTAAAACACATCACATATAGTGTCAGACCCTAAACACAAGTCTATATATATGTATCTAAAACGCATCACATATAGTGTTATGACCCTAAACACAAGTCTATATATATATATATATATATATAAAAGCTAAAATGGATCACATACCAGAATCTTCTTCGTCGAGGGTTTTCTGCAGGATTGTTTTGAAGAAGTCTCTGGACACATCCGCTTTCCAAAGGATGATGAAGTGACACACCTCTAGGATTATTGGCATGAGACTCGGGCATCCATAATGCCATCGCTTCAAAAACAACTTTGTTGAACGAGTTGGGCAACCTAGCTTCACTTTTTGATTTTTAGTCATTTCTCCAGACCAAAAATCAGGCCATCCACTTCTTTCCGTTACTCACAAAATCCCATAAAGCTCGCCAGTCACGACACAAGTCACCCACTTGCTTGCAATTGCTTGTTCGTTCTACGAACACCAAGGTTTCGAAGCTTTTCCCCAATTTCCTTGTACCTTTCTGCATCGTACGTTGTTGCTCCGTGCTCCACCTTGCAAGTGTTTCTCTCGTTGCAAACGCATCTCATATTGCAGCTTGATCATTTCATCCTCTGTCCAAACTGAACCTTTTGTGTTAAATGTTACTTCAGTACTGAGATCTCTTGAACACTTCATCATTGTGGTTCTGTGGTAGCTGATGAACAGGTACTTGTGGTTGACTACCAATAGATGCTGGTTGAGTTGGTTTAGCAGCAACAGGTTGGTGAAAAGGCCGTGGAGGATACATAAAGTATTGGGACCATGCTGCTGCAGCTTGCTCTATAGGAAATGACTGTGGAGAAAGTGATTCCCATTGCTGAAGAAGTGCAGGATGTGGAGGATGTGCAGATGTGGAGTTGACATGATATTAGGAGAATCCAAGTTATCATGCCAAAATGAAATTAACTGATGGTGGAGTTGTTGGAATATTACCAGTGAATTAGTAATATCTTGTGAGCCTCTCCACGGTTGCATTATATCCTGTATAAAATAAATTATAATAAATATTTTTTATCCAATAATTTAATGCTTCTTCATAAATAAATTTTATTTAATTTATGTGCTCACCTGATTTGGACTACACTTTAAGTAGTCCTACTAATTGCAGAGAATAGCCTTTGATACCAATTGTCAGAGTTTTAATTTTAAAAGGTTAACATGTGGCAACACATGGTTACCAAGTGGTCATCAAGTGTCAACACCATGTGCAAACAATGCTAAGTCTTCCAAGACAATTTTAAGAATCAGACTTAAATGCCTAATAGGCATGAGACTTAGGGTTATACCCTAATTCCCTAGAATGACTTCCCTCCAAACCCATAGAATAACCTGAGTAAATTTTAAAGTCCTACCCCAGAAGACTTAGATAAGCTCATGCCCTAACTTCACCAAGGAGATGTGTCCCACACATACCACTGTGACAAAGCTAAGGCATTATCACTTGTTCCTTGAGGAATCACCCTTGTCCAAGAGTAAAACCTCTTTTGGGCAACAAGGATACCCTGAACTACAACTAACCCCTAAGGGTTTGAATGGCCAAGTCATACCCTAGACCTAGGGTAACACTTAGTGAGGACACAAGTGTTTTTACTAAGTAAACTTTTAAGGTTAAGATTGGATAATCCTAAGTACACAACCTCGTGAGTGCCTCATAAATGGGCTTTTTAACAAGCTTAGTTGTTCAACCCTTGTATCCCAAGGAGAACACCCCCTAGCTGAGTGTGCCAAGAACACATCTCGTTATGAGACATAACCTTCCTTGAGCAAATATTCAAGGTTTACCATCTTGATTTGAGCACATCCAACCCTCGGCGTTAAACCTATGAAACAACACCAAAGGGCTACCTCAAGCATTGTACTGTGTGCCATCTATTATATCTTCATGCGACACTGTTTCCCAAGATATGGGATGTCTCACCATAGCCCTTAGATTCAAGAGTTACACTTGATGTCACAAATGTGTCTCACAAATGCCAGCTTTAGAACTCTCTTTGAACCCTTGGGAACTTGGTAAAGAAAACCTGTCAACCAAGATCCCATGCCTACAATTGAACAAGGACACGAATTTGCCCTGTTTAGATATGAGTGTTGTTCTTAATTTAATGTCAAGGAGGAAGTTGGAGACATCCTCAACCTCTGACCCTTTAGAACATGCAATCTGAAAAGACCTCTTATGTATGGATTTGCCAGCGTTAAGGGTAGGCTACCCCCCGAAGGTGGGACATACCCTTATTGTTTAAAAGTTGAGGCAACACATGTCAAAGTTTTAACCCGGATGGCTAACACGTGGCCGACAAGTGACCTTCCGGCATCAACCCTATGTGAGCAATTCTAAGTCTTCCAAGATGACCCCAAGAGTTTAACTCAGATGTCTAATTAAATAAAAAACTTAGAGTCTTACCCTAAGTCCCTATAATGACCCCGAACCCTAAAGGAATCCCAAGTAGACTTTTAGGATCCTACCAAATAGACCTAAACATGCTCATGCCCTAACCCCAGATAGGAAGTGTCTTACACATACCCCGTGACAAAGTTAAGGCATCGTCACTTACCCCTTGAGGAATCACCCTCATCCAGGCGTATAACCCCTTTAGGGCGACAACCCTAACCACGACTAACCCTTGAGGGTTTGAGTGGTCAAGTTATACTCCCTAAAGGTTAGGTTTGAATAACTCTAAGTACATGACTTTGCGAGTGCTTCACGAAAGGCTCCTGCTAACAAGCTAGGTTGTTTAACCCCTGGATTCTAAGGAAAACACTCCCCTAGCCAAGTGTGTCAAAGCACACTTAGTTACAAGACATAACCTCCCTTGAGCAGATGCTTAAGACTAAGCCCCTAGTGCGAGCACAAGCACACTTGTTGCTAGAGTATCTAACTTCTTAGCGACAAACCCATGACACAACCCTAAAGGGCGTGCCTCGGGCATTGTATCGTGTGATGTCTAGCTCAGTGTCACATCTCCATGTGACACTACTTTTCATGATGTGGGCTATCATGCCATAGCCCTTAGATTCAAAGAGTTGCACCAAGTATCATAAACGTGGCTCTTGAATACAACTCTAGAACCCCTTAGTGAACCCTTAGGAACTGGGTAATGTGAATCTGTCAAACAAGATCCCATGCCCACAGTTGGATAAGGACACGGATGTACCTTGCTTGGCCATGAGTGTTACACATAACTTGACGTGGAAGAGGAGGCTGGAAACAAGCCTCTAACCTCTACCTCTTGGAACGTGCATTTCGACAAGACCTTTCAGGCATAGATTTGCCAACATTCAGGGTGAGGTACCCGAAGTTGGGACGTACCCTATCATATGGAAGTTAGGGCGGCACAACAAGGGTTGTACCTTAACGACACAAACTGAAGCTCACACTGGCAGAAGAGCAACGAACTCAGTCATAACCCAAAGCTCTTCTACATGTACTACTTAATATATGTGACAGAGCAGCCCCCTCCCTTGTTTTTCATGTTTACATAAGTGGGCTGGCATAGAATCTCATTCCCATAAGGAATATACTTAGTGAGTTAATTAATGATCCATTAACCCCTAAACCCTAACCTGGGGGGTTTAGGGTGTGGGGTTAGGGGCAACCTTAGAGTTAGGTCAACCTTATCCGACATGCCGAACTCACTAGAACCACCCAAAACCTAATTGGGACACGGAAAACTAGGGTAAGAGTTTTCTAGATGGAAGTGCTAACTTCGCCTAGAGTTTTTTGTAAATATCTAATGACTGGCCGGACCATCATTATATATCCAAGTGCACTAAGCAGGCCTCTTTCTCTATACACCTATGGCTTATCAACATAGTTTAGTAGGTAACAATAGTCAACGTCCAAAATAAAGGGGTCATAGTAAAAAACTATGACAGCACAACAAAGGATTGTGGCTTAATGACATAAATTAAAACTTACATCAATAAAAGAATAATAAACACAATTATAAACGCAAGAACTCTCAATAATGTGACAAAGCCCCCCCCCCCCCTATTTTCTTGTATTGTAAAGTGGACTAACACAAAATATCATTCCAATAAAAATATACATGATGAGTTTAACATAATGACCCATTGACCCCTAAACCCTAACCCAAGGGGTGGTTAGGGTTTAGGTCTTGGGTTAGGTCAACCCTAAGGGCGTTTCTATCACCGAAACTAACTAGTAACTCATTTGAAACATGGAAACAAATGTAAGAGTTCTTAAAAATAAATGCTACCTTTGCATAAAGTTTCTCAAGCTATCTAATGATAACTGGCTAAACTATCCTAACTACCTAAGTGGGGTTGTTTTTCTTCACTATATTTAGGACTTATCAATATAGTTTAATATGTAACAATAATCGATTCTAAAGTAAAAGTAAAGGTTATAATAAAACTACGACACTAACCATATTTTACCAAAAAAAACTAAATATAATATCATATATAGATGAGCTTTTAACTAGAAATAGTTTAGGGGCCTATTTAAATAGTGTATTAATAAATTAGATGTATTAAGGGTTTTGGGTTTCATCAACCAACTTGATGACAAGATTCTTTTTGATTCAATTTCACTTATGACAAACCATAAATCAAACATAATACACCATCAATAATATATCAATGAAATGATAAAGTGATAACTTATTATAAGAAATCATATAGTCTTTGGTAAAAAATGATGAAAGCATGTTTTTAATCAAAACATTGAATGGATAATAATAATATTAATAAACATAAGTTCTGATAATATATAAATTTAAATTACTTAGTGACATATGAAAATGTGTATGAGAAGTAAATTAACATATGTTTGTGAAGATAAAATGAAAAGAAAAAAAGGAATAGAAGTGGTTTAAAAAGTAAAAATAAATATGAAAATAAACATGTGGACAATGATTGAAGAGATAAAATCTTATGATCTTAATTAAAAATGAATTCAAATTATGAAAGACCAAAATGACTTAAAAGATAAGTGTTGAAACAACATTAAAAAATATATTATATTAAGTTAAAAAGGACACTACTACGACAAATTCCATATTATTAACTACTAAATTAAAATTAATGATGCAACAATCCATATTTTCATAACTTTTATTTCATTTACTTGTCCAACATATAAAAAGAAACAACATTACCATGGGAATTTCTCTCTTGTAATCTTTGTATATACACAAAAAATAAATAATTGTGAACTTATGTTAAAAGTTTTATTTTTATTCTTCAATTGTTCAATTCTTATGATTATTTCCTAAAGGGAATATACACTCCCACCACATATTATTATATATGGTTTATAAGAGATGATTTTATAATTTCAAATTTTATTCATATTTGAAACTTTATTTTAAGGTGTTATTAAGCTTCTTATTAATACTTTAGAGAATAAGATAAATAAAGAGAAAAATAAAAATAAAAGTTTTTATGTTTATATTCTTGATGCTCTTAAGTAATTAATTAATCACATTGAAATTCAATATTAAAATTACTTATTATTTCAATGACCATGTATAAATTAGGTTTTATATATCTCAAATCAACTTATAATGTCATTAGATTCGTATCAAATAATAACATTCTTTTTCAAGTTGGTTCTTATTAAGTACCTACCATTTGTTTATTTATATTAAATTATAAATGCATACTTACTTTTTTATTCATTATTCAACATGTAAAAAATGTATATTTATTATTTATTCCCAGTAAATATGTTAATCAAAATCATGTAATAAAATCAAACTCACACTTAATATTTAATATGCTCGTAGGACATTTAACATAACACAAGTTACGAATATACTTAAAAGATTTATATTAAAATTTTACACTAACTTTCCCTTAACATAAATTTTGATATTGTGAGTATTTAAATTATTACACATGTACTTAAATTAAAATTTATATTTAAATTCAATTTATTTTGTCAATGTATTTTTCAAGTTCAATATGATTATACTCGTATATATGTACCACAAGCATGTGTACCTACACACTATAATGATCTTGTTATATATTAATATAATTTTGCATTATAAAGTCCAGGCTAGGTGAGCAAAGAATGTATATGGCATGTTTAATCTTTATCTCTGTAAAATTTTATGCATGTCACACATAAATGTAATTTTAATATGGCATGTTTAATGTTTATCTCTGTCGTGTTATATGCACACATACATGTAATATTTAAAGGACATCCGTTGCTCCCACAATTCCCAATTATATAAAATATAAGTATTCTGTTAATAAATATATAAATATGTATCGTATCATGTGTATTATATTAAATATATAAATTTATATTATATTATTAATTAATGTTTAATACTTGAATCTTATATATAAATTTTAAACCAAGTGTTTATTAATTATTAAAAGTCATATGGTTTTTTCCCTTAATCAATGGTGGTGTAGGTAACTACGGTAAATATGTAAGTTACCTTAATAAGTGTATATAATTAAGGTATATAAAAAGGTTAATCCTATCAACCCATAATAAATTATCTTAATTATAAAATTAACCTTGTAATACTTTTTATATACATTATGTAATTTGTATTCCTTAAGTGTATATAATTAAGGTATATATGAAGGTTAATCCTATAATTATATATACTTACTAAGGTAACTATATATTTACCGTAATTACTTAGAAAAATAAGTTATTTTATGTAATTCAAGTGCATACATAACATAAAGTAAAATTATGTTACTATCATATAAGTATTAGTAAAAGTAAATTTACCATTAACTTAATGTTAAAGGTGGCGTTTCACCTGTATATACGAAAAAACTAAATTGAGAGTATATTCTATAAACTTAAGCAAGAATATGCTGTTCCCACGCACACACATCCAACACATACGCACATAACTTACCTGTGACTAATGTACATACACAAGTGTGTGTCTCGTGCTTGACTTTGTCATAAGTTCGTGGTTTAGTTATATAGCTAACTAGAGATACCTAGATTAGAACGTGTTTAAATTAGGGGTCGACAAAGTGTCGCATTCACTACATTTAGTTGGCAGAGAATTTTCGTGCAATGAAGTTGGCAGGTTAATTTAAAACACACACCACTTTAAATTTATAAAATTAGGACCAGTGGACCACAGAGAGAAATGGACCCCGAAATCCAAAGTTTGTCTCCACTACTTAATATCAGCAATATTTAACCTAATCCGATTGTTCTTGGAATATTCCTACTTACATACTCTGTATATACGTTTGTATGTGTGAGTCAGCTTATTATACTTTACCCCTGCATAAATAAATAATTAAATATGTAAATATATTATTGAACAAATTCATAATATTAAATTATATGTATTTTAAATAATTAAGATCAAAATATCTATACATATATGTGTCTACACATTCAGTCCTCGTCAACACACTGCTTTTCATTCCTAAATTGTCAGGAAGAAAATAAAAAAACTGTACATAAGTCCACATTTGTTTTCTTATACAAGGTGCCACATGTAGCCGTACCTGACGTGCATATGATTTTTAACACAGTCCGTACAAGAGCTTAGGGCCATATGACCCAAAACCTGGATATCTCATCCAGAGGAAAAAGTGCATTACCTTATCTCAGCCTTTTCCTGCCACGTTTCGTTCTCTCATTCGCTCCCGCGGTGGCTTCTCTTATCGCTCTCCACTTTTCCGGTGAATGACATGCTGTGAACACATAGATACCGCAGAATATTATATAATTATATATAACTTGATTATTAATCATATATAATTATTATATATACTTTAAAAATACAAGCGTGAGACAGGTACCTCCCAATCAGAATGCTGCGTTTGTTAAAAAGACATAAAAGATATTTTAAAAGTTTATGAGTCTATTATTTGATGTCAAAATATTAATAGATATAGTTAAAATTAATAATAAATGCGAATATACGAATTACCGATTTACGGTTAAGGTCATTTTCTGTGCAGAAGGGTGAATCATTCTATCTTGAGCAACATGAAAAGGTCAATTTTTTTTACTGATTATATAATGTGTTTAAACTCGAAACCCTGACGTTTGCATGCAGTGAAAATATAAAAACTTACAAAATGAGCAGTGGCTCTTGGCAGAGATAACATGCTTTCTGGCCTGAGCTTCAAACAGCGACTTTTAAATAAATATATAATTCATATGTATATACATCGTATGTGTGTGTGTATATGTGCGTATTATTTTATATACATGTATTGATAAATAAAAGTAGCTTTTGCATAATTACATCCGTGATCAAATTTGCGGTTGGCTGGTCCCACGGGATTTGGATAGTAAAGTTTGGCGTGGCAACATTTGGGCTTCTTTTTCCTCGTCTTAATGGATAGACAGAGATTGTGATATCAGTAAAAACCACATTATATTTATATTTAAATAAAAATTTAATTTAGAAATATTTATTATTTATTAAGAAAATGTGAATCTCTGGGGCTTTTTTGGGGCAGTGTGAGACGTCTGTAACAAAGGCCAAAAGTGGAGGCTAAAGGTGGCGAATCAAAGCTTTAGACACATATTCCTTAATTAAATAATTAATAATATTTTACATAGTTAAATAAAAAAATTGATAATTTCACCTGGAGGATGAGGTCTGGGTAAAAAACAGCTCCTTTACCTTAAAAGGAAACTGGTTTAGGGTTTAAGAAGGGTTTAGGGTTTAAACATTTGGGGGTTAATGTTAATGATATTGGGAACTAATATGAAAATTATTATATATATGGCACACTGAAATGACTTTGGAACTGCTTCCTACACTACATAACAACAAGTGCCCTGCCATTCCCATAATGAAAAAGAAGAAAGAAGAGAGAGAGAAGGAAAACTGGTCCAAACAGAGTGTGGCAAGCAAGAAAAGGGACGTATAGTTGTGTTTTTTCCTCCTTAATATCTTCTCCACATGTATCTTTCTTATCCTTATTATGTTCTATTTCAAAGAAAGAGCTCAGAGAAACATATAACAGGGTTGTATATGAAGAAATCTTGCATCATACCTGAATAACACAGGGAAGTACAGAAGAATACATGTTTTGTAAGAAATCCGCCGACAAAATCAATTCCAGACTTGAATCTGTTCAGAGAGCATCTGACAGGGTTCAGAATGAAGAACTAGCGAGAGAGAGTGACGAAATGCATAGGAAGGAAGAGGAAATTGAAGAACAGGATGAGGAGGAGCAGGATTCAAGCATGAACAGCAGCAGCAGCTGCAATGCATCCGGCATCTCCTCCTCACAAGCTCCCCCACAGAGCGGTGCACACAGGAAGAAGAGGAAAGACAACCGCTGCGACGCTTGTGGTGCAAAACCCGCAGTTTGGTACTGCCCAGCAGACGATGCGTATCTGTGTTGCTCATGCGACAAGTCAGTGCATTCCGCAAATGCATTCTCCCTCAGGCACGAGAGGGTCAGCCTGGAAGAGGAGGAACAGGCGGAGACAGATGCTAAGGAACCGCCGGATCAAGAAGTTGCACAAGAACACGATAGATCGGTAAGCTCTAGAAAGCATTTAATAGACTCTTGCAAGAGGACGAGGTGCTGCGAGACGATCTGCAAGAGCAACAAGATGATCAAGCTGGAATCGAAATCAACGGACGAGGATTCACCGGAATCTGGACTGGCTGATCTTCGAGACGAACACGAACAAGAGGAAGATCATCTGGAGGACATAGACAGATTTCTAAATTCTGACGGAATTGAAGAGCACGAAGAACAGGAGGAAAAACATTTGATCGTCGCACCAGCGATCGCCACGTGTGAGGATCTCAACGAGTTTCTGGGCCTCTCCGGTTTCGAGTCGGAAGAAGACGACGAGGAACGCTTCGATTTCGCCATCCGGAATGAAAATCCGAGATTCTGTAGCTTGATTGACGGGCGGGATGGAGTCGGCTTCCATGCAGGGAATCATACGCACGGTGGGGATATCAATAGATTCTGCCCCGGAAGAGTAAAGCGGGAAGAACAAGAAGATTTCTTGGGGCCGTGTAGGGAGGGAATTGTAGGGCAGATACTAGGGTTGAAATGCGAAGGAGGAAGCGGCTTTGAACGCGATTTCCAGCAGATGCATCTTCAGCATCTACAGAGGAGGATCTGCTTGCGTCTGGATTATGAGGATGTGTTGAACGCCTGGTCGGATAGGCGCCCGTTTCTTACAGGAGATTCTACGACCTCCGCATTACCGGACGATTCAATCTCGGATGCCGCGGTACGTCTCTCTCTTCTCTCTCTCTCTCTCTCTCTCTACAAATTCGTGAAAATCCTTAGCAGCGCTTGTTTCCGAGACGATCTAGTCATGAAATCCAGTTTTTAAGCTCAATCCTTACCGGCTCTAGTTTCCGATTTGATCCAGTCACAAAAACCATGTTTTAGCTAGTCCTATGGCCGATTATTTTTCGTTGCAGCTTCTAACTCCGATTTCATATAAAAGCTAGTCACGAAAGTTTTGGGGAGCCCAAATGTTTGAAGATTAGTTTAATGAGCGTATCTGTATAGAATTTCAGAATGGTTTTGGCTGTTTATGTAAAATAATGTATTTCTGCTAACCAAATCTTTGGGAAAGCGGGGATACAGAATTATTGTCCTTGAATTGTTTATAATTTGGCTTTGTCAACCTGACGCGTGTTTGTTCGCTTCTGATTGGACATGATATATATTCGTTATATATAGGTTCTAGAGTTCGTGTTCTTCATTTCAAACTTTGGGCAGTGTTCGCATATACTATACATTACACGGACCAAAGCTAGATTCTTTTTTATCTAATGATTATCTATCATATAAATATGATCACTATATGCTGTTTTTTTTCCTATATATGTCTTTGTATGTGTGTATACATGTGAGCATTTGTATATAGATGTAATGGGTGTGGTGGTTTTGGAACAGGGCAGCTCGGATGTTGGAGTGGTACCAGACTTGAGCAGGGAAAGCAAAAGCAAAATTGTGGAGGAGCAAGCAGGTCAAGTACCGGTGGTACATGTGGAACAGCTAGACGGAGGTACATAACACATACATTACTGTGTATACATGTACTTTCTTGTGTACATATACACATGTCTAAGTACATTATACACATACATATATATTCATGGTTTGTAATGGAACAGCAGGAAGAGAGGCTCGGGTAACACGCTACCGGGAGAAACGTCGAACCAGGCTGTTCTCTAAGAAGATCCGATATGAAGTCCGCAAGCTTAATGCTGAAAGACGTCCTCGTCTCAAGGTATGTATATATCATTTAGTTTTATATACACATAGTTGAAAAATATGTAGTAGTGTAGAAGCTATAGTATGATAACATATATATACACATGTCGTCATAGTAGTAATTAAATATTTTAATAATATTGTTAGCTGTTTTAATTATTTTTTTAATTTGTGCATACAGGGTCGTTTTGTGAAGAGATCGCCTAATGGGGACAACTAAGCTGGTCATTTAATAACATCACACCCAGAGGACTTGCCATACGGGGAAGAATATGCTTCACGTCTGGGATGGATATGCTTATTGTATCCCGTGGCCTGGCATTGGTTGTACAATGCCACACATAAACACAGTCGTTATTGCAGCAACAACAGGTAGCGTTCTTATGTATTAGCAGTGCTAGTACCTTAGCTGAAATAAATATATTCAACATAGTACTCAATGTGGTCTGAGATTCCTCCACTTTATATTATTTATTATTCTTTGTGTGTGTGTGTGTGTGTGTGTGTGTGTGTGTGTTGTGATTTAAAGACATGTTTCTTTCATTTAAAACAGTCTATTCTCATTCTTACATTTAATTTGTGTATATTTTGACAGTTATTGTTCTGGTTTAAACTTAAATTACATCTCATATAAAAAATTTATTATTAACTCCCTTCTGTAAGCACATAAACTTATTTATTATTTTTAACTAGAGTCAGAAATTCACATTGAATTTGTACCGTGTTGTGTCTTATATACACATAATGTGTGTATGACGTGACATAACCTCCAAGTTTGGATGAACATCTTTATGTGCTCAGGAAAATAATAAAAATGAAGTCTGTTTATTTAAATATTAATCACTAATCTCTCTCTCTCTCTCTCTCTCTCTCTCTCTATATATATATATATATATATTATATAGAGAGAGAGAGAGAGAGAGAGAGAGAGAGAGAGTATACATATATGTATATATATGTGTGTGTATGTGGAGTTTTATGTGTGGATGTGGTCTAAACAAAATATTCGATTTGAACGATTGTAGAAGATACTTCAGCTCTGTAGTAACTATCTCCCAGCCTGTAAAACAATATAAACTTCATATATATTTATTATTTTGTTAAATATATGTTATCTATTTATTAATATTTATATTATGATGTTAAGTATGATAGAAACATACAGCTGAAGAAATAGAATCGCGATTAGACGGTCCAGATTCACTCCGCCTTCCTCCAGATGCATTATCCGACGGTCTTCTGTTGGGAGACACTGATCTTGATAACGATCCAGACCCAAGTTTGCTCAATACATAGTCTTCTTCTCTGTTTAATGGCAAAAGCCCACTGCTCATTGACCTCACCCTGCAATATAAGTATATAAATTTAATTATTACAAAATTATAATATATAATATTATATATATTTACATTCGATAAACAGTTTATTCTTAATTCTATAAATGGAATAAAATATATTTATATTAGAAAATATTAATATAATTAGTTTACCTTGCCCATGGAGGTAAGAAATACGCTCTGGTAGACTTGCCAGGTTTAAACTGTACAAGCTGTTTAAAGTCCTCGGTGAAACCACGTAACTATCTGTGGTGCATAACTATCTTTAATTTAAAAGCGTCTTTTAGTTAACCTCCTGTTAGTTGTTCTGTAGTTGTGTACCTGGATATTCTGCATAAAAGCTGTGTGGAAATCTGTAACACGTAAATTAGTTTATTAATTATTGATGTATGGTTTTTTTGTTTTTTTAATAATGTATAGATATAAAAAAAATTATATTTAAAATAATTAAATACTTACTTTCCACGGCTTTGATTGGCTCTCCTCGTAGTGATCCCACGGAGGTAAGTGGTTTGCCCGATTTCAAGCATTTTATGTCTCAAGAGAACGTTTTCTCTACGTAGTCTTGCCAATTCACCTTCTTTTAATCCTCCTGATTACCAATAATTACGGAGGTTTAGCAAAGTCTAATTAAATTTTTTAAATCAATAATAATGATATAATAATAATTAAAAAAAACTAATTTCTTTCCTTTACTTTTACCCACCTACCACCGATGATTGATAGTTCCGAGCCTTCACTGGATCAATGCGTAATAGCAAATACATTTTTTGTCTAAGTTACCGGCCTGCAATATAGCACATTAATTATATAATGTGCGTGCGTGTGTGTGCGTGTGTGTGTGTGTGTGAGAGAGAGAGAGTTACAGAATAGATATCGCTATCAAGATGCATTAGAGTCCACCATAGACCGGTTTCTGCAAACCTCACATTGCAGTCTGCCAAAGCCATTTGAATTGAGTGAACAAGGTTCCTCCTGCTCAAAATAATACATAAAACATATAATAATGTATGTATATGTTTATACACACGTATATACACGCACATCATATATGTAGAAAGTCATAATATGTACTTACGTGTGGGCATAAAACAAACAGAAGCACACATAGCGGTTCATGCATGTCACTGCCCGGCTAGGAGTGGAGCTGCAAAAATTAGTAGCTGCATATATACTTCGTGTCTGTGCGTGTGTTGCGTGGTGGTGTGTGTGTTGTGTGTGTGTGTGAGAGAGAGAGAGAGAGAGAGATGGACGTGTATATACATAATGTGTAAATGTAGTGAAAATGCTATAAGCAGCGACTATCTTATGTGTGTGTGTTATAACAATCTGTAAACTAGTCTTTAACACACGCACACGCACACGCACACCTGGCAACAATCTCGTTTATTGTCTTGATTGTATCCAAAAACTCCTCCACGCTAACAAAGTCTTGCAGATGCTCACTAAAAATACAAGTCGGATGGATCAAAATGCCCCCAGTTGTACATGAACAAGTCCCTGTATCAACAATATTAGCATGATTAAACTAACCAAATTATAAATTAACTAGTTACATTTTAATTACCTCCGGGATCTGCTCCAACAAACTGGAAGCAATGATAATGGGATCATCAATATCAGGTATATCACAGTCATCCTGATACGGTAGAAGTTCTGATTGGAGCATACTTGTCCCTCGTTTCCCTCCATACTTAGTAACTAACTCTCTCAATAAGAAACACGGATGTACATACTCAATCTGCCGGTCACAGGTTGGACACCTGCAATATACGTGTGTGTGCATATGTGTGGTGTGAGAGAGAGAGAGAGACTAGCTCATGCAGCTTTCGTGTGTTATGCGTGTTTCCTGTTTACACACACACACACACACACACACAAGGCTTACGATTTGGAGCGCTTGAAGTTCTTCTTTAGGCACTGAGCACAGAAAGCATGGCCACAACCGGTCTCCACGGGGTACTTGTATATTTTGGAGCATAATGGACAGTTAAGAAATCGAATATTCTTTTCACCTTGAGGGATATGCTAGATTTCCTCACAGAAGACCTCTGTTGTGGTTGTTTCTGTTGGGCAGCCAAAAACACACATGAATATTATGGTTTTTTTTGTGTATGTGTGCGTGTGTACACTTCATATGTATTACATCGTTATGGACTGCAGTAAAATGTATGCACGCACGCACGCATACACACAGCAACTTGAATCCTTGTGCAGAGATATATAGCACGCACACGCGCACACATAAGCATACACTTACACTAACGGAAGGACGTTGTTGGATTGGATTCGGCTGCTGAGGGGGAGTTGTGGGGATTGGGTGGGAATGCATACTGCTGTTGGGGGAAGGCGTACTGTTGTGGCTGTATTATGGCTGCTGCTGGTTTTGGAAGCCGCTGCTGCGCCTGCTGCCATCCATGTATCGATGTTCAGCTCATACTTTCTTTTCTACGTAGAGGAGTCACGCCCTTCTGCCACTTTTAGGGTTCTTCATCTCCTGCCACGTCATCGGACACGTAGTCACATTGCTAATTTACAAGTTAATAACATCTATTAATTCATTGAAGTTAATTAATTAATTGAATTTTTAAAGATAAACTCATCATGTTATATATATATATAATTAAATTATGTGTCATGAATTTCAACGAATTTATCTTTAAAAACTCAAATATTTTAACTAAACAAATAATAAATATTTTAGTAATATTTTATTTAAAATGAGGGGTTTAAATAATAATAATGCATAGTTAAATATTCTAAAGTTGATTCTAGTTTTAAATTTTATTAAAGTCTGATGTATATCTGAATGTTAAAATGAAACTAGGTCAAGAAATAATAATCATAATTTTAGTATATAAATACATATTTGTAAACTTATAAATATTATATATATGAACGAGCTTGTATTAAGTGTTATTATATCTTTAAATATATTATATATTATAAGAAACAGTAATTATACGAGGTGCCGTAGCACAATTAAAATTCATAATATTGAATGTAAGTAAAAGGTCCTATTTATGAGGTTTAGGTTAAACAGAGGAGGGAGATTAGGGTTCTTGGGCAGCCGACATCGATTGAGTAGTGTTCGTGGCGGCACGAAGACGCGAGCGAGAAATCTCGAGGTCTGTTAAAAGCGGTGCAGAAGAATCCCATCCCGTGGGTTTCTCTCATATCCGATTGAATCCCCATATAGAATAGGTCAGATTTGGGATCTAAGAGGGGATTGCAGGGAAGCACACCTAGGTCGCCATGGCGGCGCTTAAGTACCTGGATATGCAGCGCACATTGCAGCCGGATCTTGCTTCTTGGTACAATGAAATGGGCGATTTGTACGAGCGCAAACTATGGCACCAGCTCACGCTCAAGCTTGAACAATTCTTCCAGCTTGCCGTTCTTCAGGTACGTTTTCATTCATAAATCTGGGTTTTTGGGTTTATATTATATACAACCAATATTGGCATATGTATATACAAAATAAATGTCGAACTTAATAGCTAAAACCTGTTGCTTTGGCCATTGAATGAAATTGTTGGGGAACACTAGGCACTTCTCCAAAGTGTCTGTGTTCTAACATATATAACCAGCCTTCATTTCGCTAAATCTGGGTTTATTTATTCAATGTCAATATAAACTGAAACCTACCAATGCAAAATTAACATCTATAAGCCATCGCAGTAAAACGATATAACATTGTAACTCTTTCATTTCGTAGGCTGGTGGTGATGCTCTCATTCATCTCTACCACAACTTCATATCGGAGTTCGAGTCGAAGATCAACCTTTTGAAGCTGGCCCATTTCACAGTGATCGTTTCCCACCAGTACACTGAGAAAGACGTAGCTACTCAATACCTTGAAGAGGTCATTGGGAAGTTTCGATCCTCTGGTGAAAGACGTGTTGAAGAGCCTATCCTCTACGTCAAAATGCAGGTATTTATTACATTATAAGTATAATATGTGTGTATATTATATACTCGGAAAATTATGTTCAAGCAATAGAGTAGAGTTTAGAATAAAGAAGATGATTTTCTTTTAAAGAAGATGATTTTCTTTCGTCTAGATTGCTGCATTGAAGCTGCAAAAAGGGGAACAGAAGGAGTGCAAAGCATTGATTGATGAAGGCAAGATACTCTTGAGAGTATGACCGACTTAGATCCTTCTGTACATGCCAGTGTCCACTGGGTGTCATCGCAGTATTACAAATCCACGCAACAGTTTGCCGAGTTTTACAGAAGTGCTCTTCTTTACTTGGCTTATACTTCAATTGACACTCTTTCTGATCCTTTCAAGCTGGTAGATTATTAACAGTTCATAAAATTGATCATGTCAAACCTATACTTACATATACGTTTGTGTGACTACTTTCAGGATCTCGCCGTCGATTTATCCTTGGCGGCTCTTCTGGGGGACAACATATATAACTTCGGAGAGCTCCTTGCCCACCCTATAGTAAGTTACCTTTTTTATAGCCACAGTTACCTTTAGTTATAGACACACTCGTATACGTGGTAAACTAAATGTCATATACAGTATTGTGCAATCATTTAATTTAATGGAGTAATTACGCACGTACAACTTAATCATAACATTCTATATGTGTAGGTGAACAGTCTGCAAGGAACAACGGTGGAATGGCTGTATTACATTCTGATGGCATTCAACACGGGCGATTTGGCAAAATACCAAACGCTTTGCGAGAGATATGCAGATGCATTATCTGCACAACCTGCTCTCGTCGAGAACCAGAAGAAGCTCTGGGAAAAGATCAACATTCTCTGTCTCATGGAAATTATCTTCAGGTTCGTCATACTTAAATTCTGACAATATTTTGAATTATTTTTTATCATCGTACTTAATTTTGTGCAGCCGTCCTTCTGATGAGAGGACTATTCCTCTAACTGTGATCGCCGAGCGTACTAGACTAACACCAGAAGAAGTGGAGCTGCTTTTGATTAAGAGTCTCTCGGTAATGTTCATCTCTCTCTCACACTCTGTGTGCATAAGTTGTTCGTGTTTGCAATTCACCACAGACTGCGTATACATGTCTGTGATTATGATGTGTAGTACTAACAGTGAAATACAGGTGCATTTGATCGAGGGGATAATAGACCAAGTTGAGGGGACGGTGAGGATTTCGTGGGTGCAGCCGAGGGTGTTGGGACTGCCTCAAATCTCAGCCCTGCGTGACCGCCTTGACAACTGGTTGCAAAGGTACACACTACTCTGTTGGCTGTTGAGTCAGAGACGCCGGATTTGATTGCTACTTAGGGAAGGTAATGTCGACCTAGTTTTGGTAACTTTTGATATATGTTTGTTTCCGCTTTTTTGATATATTTGATATTAATTTATCACTCACTTTTTTATATATTCGAACACTACGTATATGCGTACGCTTTGTATGTGCGTGTTATTCTGTGTGTGTGCTTTGTGTATTTGTGTGTATATATGCTTTGTGTATTGTGTATGTTTCCAACTCTCTTCTCTCTCTATTACTTACGTATGTTGATCATACTGATGTATCTTTTGTTATCATACTGATGTTGTTGATTACCGTAATGCATGTAGAAAGTGATTATAATATAAAACATGGAAAAGTACATTTAATTTATAAATCGGATATTTTACGTTTGTTTTCATAAAATTCATATTTAAACATATTTAGAATTTTGAGGATATTTTATCCTTAAGTATGACAGCTTATCTTATTATATAGAAACCAGCGTTTTAAAAATGGCATAATGCTTGGTTGTGTTTTTATGTGCTTGAATGTACAATTTTAGAGTATGTAATTAGTGTATGTATGGAGAAATTATCATCAGCTTTGGAGCAAAGAAGAATACCAGATCTGCGGCACACTCCTGTGTTTCTGAACAAGGTTGAGAACATTACTGTAGGAGCTGGAGCACATGCTTTGGAGGTGGGTACTTCATATTATCTAAAAATATTAATTATATTTATTGAATCGTAAATAACATAATGTATATGCGTGTATATTATATAGCTGTGTAATATATGGTATATTACACGCGGTATACATACAGATGAGATACATACGCTCTAACGCACGAGAGCAAAAACCGTGTATGTGTTCATGTGCTCATACACATATTAACACTCTATCCGGGACTTAATCTTTTTTCCCTCTCTGTCTCTTCACACACACACACACACACACACACGGTTTTTCTTATACAGAGTACGATATCATCCAGCGATTGAGACTGTATGTAGGATTTGATGTTGATCCAGAGGTGTTGGAATTGTAGATTGCCACTTGAGGTACATTGCTAAATCATACATATATATGTTCCAATACATGTTTGTGTATGTGGATGTGTAGAGCTGCTATAAGATATTGGAAACACTAGTACAGAACAAAGTGTTGGTATTTGTATTTATCTGCATTTATTCGTGTATGCGTTATATATGTGGGATATATGTGTGTGTGTGTGTGTGTGTGTGACTGTGTATTTGTGACTTCTGTATATAAATGGATATAAAATATATGTAGATACGTTTCATGTATACGTTATATATGATGTATATACAATCTTCTACAGGACAAGTATGGAATAAATGCAGTAAGTATATTAAGCGATACCTTGACAAGGCATGTGAATTTGTGGATATATAATTCTATGGATTGTGAATAGCAGCTCTATTTACTACCACCACACACGGCACAGATGTAGTATACTCTCGGATATGGCCAGGTAAGTTTAAGAGATAGGATCTTTACACACACACACACACACATATATATATTTAGAGAGAGAGAGAGAGAGAGAGAGAGACTTTTACACATGTATTCGAGAGACATGTGTAAGTCAATTTAGAAGCAAATTAAAATGATTTCCAGTCTTTGTTAAAAATCAGTTTTAACAATTGCAAAGTTTTAATACATTAGCTACATATGATAATATTAAGAACTTATTTAAAACATGGCAGTTGATAACTGAGGAGAGTTGTTTTAATGCCTTACATCTACGTTTGTCCAATAAGAGAGAAAAATTAACACAATGAGCAAAAGACACATGTTTTAAAAATTATATAACGTTGTATAATAGTCTCATTTTTTTAATAATTAGTAATTTTAATTATTTAATTAGCATTTTTTAATATAAAAAAATAATTTTTAAAATATGTTTAAATAAAGAATATTCTTTAAAATGTATGTTTAAAATATTAATGATTAATAAGTATTAATTAAAGAATTTGTTTATATTCTCATTTTAATTACAACATTCATTTATTATTTCAAAGGGAAATAATAGAATTGTCCTTAACAATTTAGAACATCTAATTTTACATATTTTAAGTGCTTTACATATTGGTGCTTTAATGAGGATTATGAATCTCGTATGGATATATCTAAGGAAGTTTTCTTCTAAAAGGCTTGAATAAATAATGATTTGTGGATATATCAATCATTTTACACATTCCTTAAACATGATATTGTAATGATTATTGATGTTGTAGTTTTGGCTCATGGTTCCCATGCCATGCAACCACTTGATGTTAATGTTGTTTATAGGAAGTTCTGAATATTGATAATAGAACACTTCTTTACACTAATTGATAAAGAGTTAACATTGTTTGTAACTCAAACTCTCATATATGCCTACACACCAAGTAATGGTATTAAAAAAGTAGGATTATGATTTCTCAATGCAAAGGTTATTAAGAACTTTGAACCTTTCATATACCATGTTATAAATGAAAAGAGCTTGCAATTGTTTAGAAATTATTTTTTATATATGGAAAGAGATGGACCAGAGATTCACTCTGTAAACAATGAGAATGATGTAGCAAATATTAACTCATGATTTGCACTATAGAGTTAATATAGTTATAAACATTAAGGGAGCTTGTCCACATGTTTATAGTAATAAAAATTATTATATTTAGTCTTAAATTTAGAGAAGCTATTCATCCTCAATTAGTAACTAAGCAAGTTCATAAGAATGCTACAATTTTGAAAGCTACATAAAGAAAGGATAAACGAGCTCAAAATGCTACTAATAAGCTTTATTATGAACACATTCTTAAATGGCAAGTTAGGTTATGGACTCGTAGAACACATTGGTCCACCTCTTACTTTGATACAACAACATATATTAACATGTACTCAAAACAAGGTTTGATTGGTAATGAAGCAAGTTCATGCCAAATAGAGACAACTAGAACAAGCTTTGTCGCAACAAGTACACATACATATATATAAGGTGTATGTATATACTTGTGTGTGTGTGTGAAGGTGAAGTCTATAAATTACAATATTTATGTTGAAATTGGCACAAACTTTCCTGGTATGCATGTGTCATGGCCGAGGGAATAATAGAGTATGAACAAAATCTTTTAATAAGAAGAAGAAAAGCATAAGAAAATATTCTAATTGAGTTGTATTAAATATTGAATTAAAATGTTGAAACCTAACCTCCTTTATAGTTAGATACTAGTATAAATTTGAATTTAGACTTTTAATTTTAAATTTAAATTTGGACTTCTAATTTTAGATCTGAATTTAGATCATCAATTCCTTATCTTATATTTTTCTAAGAGAATATTTTAATGTTGGTATATACCAACATCATCATCAACTTAGTATATTCAGGTCCAATGATTAGTGATGATATTGTCTGGCAAACCATGCAATTGTAAAACCTTCTTAAGCATTAGTTCTAATGTTTTCTTACTTGTGATGAATTTTGTATATAGAAAAAAACTAGCCATCTTGAAGAATTGGTTCACCGCAATCAAAGTTGTATCAAACCTCTTAAATCAAGGAAGGCTATTAATGAAATTTATAAAAATTGATTTTCAAGGACCAATTAAAATCGATAACAATTGAAATAACCCCTATGGACGATGGCAATGGCCTTGGACTAATACAAGTGCGAATAAAGTTTATTATATATCTTCAAAGTTGGGGCTATTAATAATTCCAAGTAACCAACTTGAATCTCTTGTGAGTGCCAAAATGTTTAGTAACAGGAATATCATGATAATCTTGTAACACTCGAAGACGATAAGGTTCATCTGGAATGTAAACAAGATTGTTATAGAGTAATAACATATTAAAACTTGAACCAATTGTAGTCATCAAGGTTGTACTAGAAACTAAAACTTGAAGCTCTATGAAGAGTCCATTGGAGTTTGTAACAGCTCAATAACCATCAACTTTAATTGTGTGATCCCAAAAGAACCTACTGTTGTTGGGTTCATCAAGGCAAAAAGCCAAATAGGATTGTCATGATAAAGCATTTACTTTACCCTGCTATGAACATGGTTGATACATGATGACAAAGTTTAATCATGTAAAAATTGGGCTTAACGAAATTATCAACAATTCAAAACTCGTGCCGATTGAAAGTATATGAGATTCTTATTGTCATTGTAGATCATTACTTAGTGTGTGAACCCTCCAAGAAGTGCCTATATTCTTTAAACAAATCCACAATAGCTTATCATGTACCTCATAATTGATCAAAAATTTTGCAAGAGCGAAATGTTATTGAGTGAAGTTGACTTGGGACATGATGCTGCCAAGTGCAAAGTCTAATGCATCAGCCCCTATAACAAAAGGTTTGTCAAGATTGCGAATGTGAAGGCTTACTCCAAGGCATTAAAGGCACCTCTGCCTCTGGTGAGTGGTATCACGATTTTGTAGTTCTTGTAAACTTAAGGTAGAATTGTAGAACTTGCAGTCTAACTTGTAATACTAGTTGCAGTAGAACTTGTGGTACTTCACCAAAATGAAGTACCACAAGTTCTACTGCAACTGGTACTTCATTTTGGTGAAGTACTTAGCCCTAATAGATACTCCAATCAGCTCGATATCAGTGGTATTACAAACTTACCCAAACGTATTCATTTAGTTTACACTAAGAAGTTACCCTACGTTTAACGAGATTGTGCAAACTCACAATGATTTCAAAGTTGGGTCTGAAGAGTTGAAACTTCTACCTTCTTCGACAAATTCAAACACTACTTCTGTCAGTTGATGGTCAAATTGTGCATCTCAAACCATGGTATACCAAGGATAACTAAATACTTAGAACTATTAATCATGTTGAAAGAGATCTTGTAAGAAGTATTTCCCAAGGTCACCTGGATGGGCTAAACTCAATGATAACACCAAATGACACAGGTTGAGAATCCACAACCAAGACAAGAACTTGGTAAAAGAGTTCTTCATAGAAATGACCGACGTGCAAAGGTACAATCCATGAAATAAGCATTAGCTTTAGAGTCCAATAGAGTTGATGTTATGACCTTGCGACCCTTTACCATGCAAAGCTCAACTTATATTGTAAAGGACTTACTAACTCAAGTGGGATGAAGCCAGTTGTTTATAGAAACTCTTTATGCTTGGGATTGTCCAACCAAATGGCTTCTATTTTGGTTGGACTTATTTATCTCCTCATCCAACTTGTTAAGGAATTTCAAAATTGTTGCTTTAGTTTAAGGGCTTGGACTCTTAGGGTGAAAGTACTTAATCATGATGGGTTGAGGACTCGTAAGTTGAGCATGGTTGATCGTGCATCTCGGCTTATTTAAGCAATTAATTATAATATAACTAGGCACCACAATAAAGACACAAATTATTGACCCTAAACATTACTTCTCAATTGGGGTCAAGAGACCTTAACATCGAGCTTGTGTGACCTCTCACTCTATGGGGACGGGTCCCTAATATTCTCTCAAATAGGATTGTTAGAATCATTTCAAGCAACATTTAAATAACCAATTATCACACCTTACAACATGATTGATAATCCAAAGAGACTTATTAGGTCTTCATGAAAAGTCCTTGACATCATTATGAAGCCCTTGGCAAATTGATCAATTAAGGCTTCCTCATTTCATGACACGTCCCATGCCAAAAGATGGAACTCTGACACATATATTTATGCTGGATGGTTCCCTATTAAAGTCGTTGAATCTTATTGATTATTGTTCGAATAATATCAGTGTTGCCAAATTTTGAAGTCGTCCAACAATAGTGAGTGAGTAGTAGTCCAATTAGACCCATTTTGAAGATCATTTGCATAGCAACATGGCTTCATCCAGATGACTAGGTGAACCTAATTCATGAACCCACAAAACTAAGATCTTGTGTCACCAACGTTTTTAACATATTAATCTTAGGTTTCCATAGTGATGTAGAGGAACATGAGCTTGAAAGCTTATCTCATCATAATTGGATCTGTCGCATGAGTTTGGCCACTTGTTGCACCAGCTTTTGACCCTCATACTCATGTCATTCCTTGATCCTCATAATTTTTTCATTATCAACCATTTATTTTCATTACTAGTTTTCTTATTACAAACCTTGCAACATGCGTACATAATCTTGTTGAGTGACTAGAACACGACTAATATGAATGCATTCCGATTTAAATTGTCATGGCCGAGGCTAACAACAAAAGTATGAACAAAAAATTTTAACGAAGAAGAAAAAAGAGGAAAATATATTAATTAAGTTGTATCAGCCAATAACTAGTATTGATTTGGAATGTTAAAACCTTAACCCTAGTCTTCTTTATATATGAAGACCTAGCATCCCTGGACCACCAATATAAATCTGAATTTAAATTAATGATTTTGAATATGAATTTGAACCTCTAATTTTAGATTTGAATCTGAACCAATTTTAAAGAAATATTTTAATGTTAGCATATACTAATAAAATATTTTAAGAAAATTCAAGTATTAGCATATATTAATATCAGCATCAACTTGATATATTCATGTGATTTATGAAAGTACATAACTAGGGTTTCCATGTGTTGAGCCTAGGCTGCAAAATCTAGCCTATTTAATAAATGGGTCGAACATGGGCCGATCTTGGTCTGACCCATTAGGTCATATAATTAATTTTCTTTTTTAAATGGGTTATCTTTTGAATAATTCACATGCATTATTATTTAAATTAAAAATTATAATATGCTTATGACTATGCTAACAAAACTCCTCTCGATACTAAAAATGATTTAGGTTTTATTCAAAATTAAAAATGTGCAAGGTAAAATACATTAAGTACTTAGGGAGCATTTCACAAAGAAAACCATTAATAATACAAATTCTTTGTAGGTTATAAAAAACTAATATAAATCTTTTTAATTATTTGGCAAAAACTATATGTAAGCATTATAAACACAATTTTACATATGAGTCAAATGCTGAACTACCTTCTCTTGAGGCACATTGGTAAATGCAAAAAGTTGAAGACGATTTAAAAAAGGTAACATCTTCTCAAAATAAGAAATATGTTAATTCATAGTATTTTAACCAAGAACAAAGTGAGTATCAACTTTCAAGATGATCATTCTTCATAAACTTTCATTTTCACTTGTTGATTATGTTAGATTTCAACACTTTGTCATAGATTTGAACCTTCAGTTCAAAATGTCTCACTTTCAAATTGATTGCATCGAGATTTATTATCAGAGTTTTTACCTAGTGCCACAAAGGCAACTTGCCAGGTGCCAACCCTGGAATCCCTTCTCTAGAAACCCCACGGAATCTGGTAAAGTAACCTTTATTAGGAATCCAACCCTTAAGAACTTAAGCCCCTAGCTGACCAAGTCCACAAATGAAATACAACAAGGCAAAGGAAGAGGATAACTCTTTTCACGTTGCCAAGAATTTGTGGTTACCATGGATATAGGAGGCTCACCTTGTGAATCAGGATCTGTGGACCAGCCAAGCTATAGGTATCATTCCTAGCTTGGCATGGTTGAGGTGGCCGGAGCAAGGCTTCAACCACTAGTTCTGTAAAACGAAAACTTGGGTCTATGCCTTTGAGCTTGCGAGTAGGTTTTCGGACCAAGGAATTTGACTAACTCCTTGGAAGTAACGTACCCGTAACAAAGGCAAGATTCTGCCAACGATAAGGATAATCTAAACCAAAGGTGAAATGTACCCTATCGTGTGGAAGTTAGGGCGGCACAACAGAGGGTTGTGCCTTGACGACACAAACTTAGCTTGCACTGGTAGGAGGTTAACAAGCTCTCTTTTGAACTCAGGAAGCCTCATTACATATACTCTATCTTATTTATGTGACAGAGCCCTCTTGTTTCCCTAAGTGAGTAAGTGGGTTGGTACGGAAATGTCAGCCCTGAATGAAATGAGATGCCTAAACCCTAACCCTAAACCTCACCCTAGGGTTAGGTCAACCGCAGGGGTGTCCCTAACCCTTTTTGACAAGCTATACCGGAAAACTTAACATCAAACTAGGAGAGAGTTTTTTTTAGAAGATAAGTTCTAGCTTTGGTTAGAGTTTTCTACAAATACCTAATGACACCCGGTCAAACCATCACTATATACCCAAATTTACTAAGTGGGCCTATTTATTACTACATATAGGATTCGTCACATCCAAAGTAAAGGGTCAAGTCATAATAAAAACTATGACATTTACCTTAAGATGTATGTAATTGTTAAGTTCAAACTAAAGAGTGTGTCTGGAAAGATTTCACTAACCTCACACATTTGATCATCAAATGAAGGACTCAGGTATCTCTTATTGCAATTTATTTAAATGTGTCTAGGGTTGAGGGTTCTGCAGGGACACGGGGGAGGGGTCAGACTATGTAATATATACATGTTTGTTTTATTTCCATCCCTCGCTGTGGCTAAACCCATGTTTAGTGCAGGCTATTAACGATTGTGTTGGTTGTGCACACAGTAAACTAGAGTAGGTTCCTTAACCTGATCCTATATATATATATATATATTGAAATGTTATTTTATTTAATATAATACAAAAATATTTTAGAAGTATAAAGAAATATTTTATAATATAAAACAAGAGAGTAAGGAAAGATGCATCCAAAGGTTGTGTATTGCAAGATGTACTATGTTTCATTTTAACAACAATAAACAAGACGATCCAAGATAATATATATATATATATATATAATATATATATATATATCCTGAATTAATAATTAAATGTTTATGCATTTACAAAAAGCTATAGAATAGTCATAACTTTTGAATTCAATTCTTCAATCATCCATATATTATATAATCAATAAAAAAATTTAACAATTAGAATTGAATTCATAAAGATTAATTTTATTTTTTAATTTAATTATCAATTCAATAATAACATTATATTTATCATTTCTATTGCTTTCGTGAATACTAAACTAAGTAGTTAAGATGTTTCATAATATTTTTCAGCCGAGCCGGATGCAGTCACTGCATGTATCAATTCGACGGTGTGCTTTGTGCATGTTTTGGATCCGACAGATGCACGATATAGATAATTAACACAATATTTATCGTTTATGACATGTTATAGAATTTACATATTTGAGATGTGCACAATAGAATACCCATCAACTTTGAATTAAGGTGAGGACTGAACTACGTGATTCAAATGAAATTAACTTTATATTATATATTCAACGAGTGTTGAAGTTTTATAAGATAACGCGTTTTAGACATAATGCTTGTAGATCTCATGCAACTCATCAATTGTCGTCTTGTTGAGACTGAAAGAGCGGTGAAGTACTTCATAAGGCAACTTAGGGCCGAACAAGGAGAAGGAGGGGATCTGAAAGGCAGGATTCTGACTATTAAGGATAGCTAGAACTATAGCCTGTCTTTTCCCCACGTTCCACACATAGTGAAGAAGACTCTAGGAACAACAAACAAGTCGCTCTTCCTCAGCTTGCGAGAGAACAGCTTGTTGTTTGTGTCCACAAATCCGGCTTCCACAACCCCACTCTCAACGTACACAAGCTCACTCGCTCGTGGATGAACGTGCGTTCTTGCGACTCCGCCAGGACCGAGGTAAATGCGGGCCATTGACAAGCCCATTGTGGCTGACAATTGCTTGAGTGAAGTTAAACAGCGGATTGAGTGCGTTGGATGTGTCCGTGTTCTCACGCAGTACACTAGAGTAAAAGTCATCAGAAGATACCTCAGAATATGGCTTGCAAGGATAACCATCATGCAAGGTATTGCTTGGTATGCAGAAATCGTTGACAGGATCTGCATCTGCTGCATTAGCAAGAACAAGCCTTAACACAGATATAGAAACAAATAGAAAACCAGCAGGATCTTTTGTGTATGTGTGTGTGTGTGTGTGACTATATAGTACCATATGTATATGTTGCTTGTATTCATGTATTGCTTTGCAGTATTATTCAGGTGGTCTGACTGCCATCAAATACATTCTCAGGTAAAAGTCATATATCATAGTATATGAAGCTTTAGTTATTTGTATTTAATTATTTGGATTATTAGCTAGGCTGGATGAACTTCAGTAGGAAAAGCACTGTGGGATGGAGTATAGCAAACATACTTCTGGATTTATCCGGTGGTGTTGTCAATATTCTTCAGATGGTTTGCAATCCATCCGTTTAACATACTCTTCTCGCTTATGGTATTGCTTGGGATATATGAAATGATTTTTAAACACCACACACACAAACAACACACATGTTGTCGCCTTGTATTTTCTCTCTCTCACACACACACACGAATATATCATGTATGACTAGAGCTTGATGTTTACTGGTTATTTATTGTAGACCCACGGAGAATTCTTTAGAAACATTGGCAAGTTGGGATTATGTTTTGAGTATAGTTTGACTTGGTAGTGCTTTGACTACGTTGACTGACTTGCCTGTTCATAACGTTGACTATGCTGACTGTGGGCTTTGACACCATTGACTAGAATGTTGTTGACTGATCTCTTTTCGTTGACAACTTCGCAGGAAAGTATTGCTTTCGATATTCTTTTGGTGATACAGCATTATATATTATACCCAAATTCTATAAATTTGATCATAGTGATACGGGCGTCTTGATGACCCTGACAACAGCCAGTCACTGAGGAGAATGACGGTCAACAGAGTTCTTAAAGTTTATATATTTGATAGGTGTATCTCTATGTTGAAAACTTCCCATTGTAAATTAGTGAATACATTCTTAATTAAGTTCTGATAAAGGATCATAGCCATGTGAAGCACCACCATCCTGCAACAACAGGAACAACAGCAGGTTCTTCCTCCGGCTTACTCTTCTGTATAGGCTATCCTCAAATTTATCCAACACCTGTATAACATTAACATTATATTAACTATATATACATATAATATATACACACTTTAAGTTCATCGTTACTGTTGAGAGTACTGTATCGTTGTCTCCAGCTCTCTGTGCTATTCTTTGTATTCTAAGCTATGCTTGTTTAAACTGCTTCGCTAAAGAGATTGTCATCAAATACACATGAATAATCAAACATGTTGTGTATATATATATATATATATATAATATATATATATATATATATATATATATATGAACTGTTTCACTAAAGAGATTGTCATAAAATACACATGAAAATATCAACATGTGTATATATATCAATGAGATACATGTATATATACATGCATACTCATGTGTGTGTGGGGGGGGAGAGAGATATACGTTATATAAGTATAGAAGGAGTTCTGCACTGTTCTTAGCCACATTAAGAGTGTCAGTCGAGCCTAAGATCCTGTGTTAACGACGCCTAGTAGTTGCATTGGTGGAATTAGTGTTGTCCCCATGTGTACTGTTGGCCTCGTCCATATGTACAAGAGACTTTGGTGTGAATATTGGAGACAAACTCAAACAATTTGCATACATAAACGTTGTAACTAAAATGGGAATGTCTGTAGTCTCATTTTTAATAATTAATAATTTTATTATTTATTTAACATTTGTTAATATTAAGAAATGTTTTTTAGAATATATATATTTAAAGAAAGAATATTCTTTAAATATTAATAATTAATACTTAAGTATTAATTATTTATTTTTTATATTCTCATTTTAGTTATAACATTTATATACGTTAAGTGCACATTTACTATATATCAATTAAAAGTTTTTTATTGGTTTTCATTTTATTTTCTATATAAGAATTGAATTATGATAAGAGAACCTTATAATTTATTAACAATATTTATTTGATTCATTACAGAATGAAGGTATATTATTTAAAAGTATTTAAATTTTTGAAAACATAATGAAATGGCTTGATATCTTAAAAACTTGATTTAAAATTAATAGAAATACTTGTAATAATCGATCATTTGCTTAAATAAATTCCTTAGGTTTTTTTAAATTTAATTTCACGTTAAGATAGTTATTCTAGTAACGGTTCCACTCACGTGGACGTATGACTAATTCAATATTTTTTTATCAGTATATATTTATTCTCTTCTAAATAAATATTTAATTATTATTTTTTAATTTAATATGTTTATTTCTATATTATTAGATCGTCTTATTATAATGTAATTACGGTAAATATGTAGGTTACTTTAGTAATTAAGATATATATGAAAGCTAATCCTATAATTAAAATAATTTATTATAAATTTATAGGATAGTCCGAATATGATAATGTAAGATAACTACGGTAAATAAGTAAGTTACATTAATAATTAAGATATATACAAATGCTAATCTTATAATTAAGATAATTTATTATAGATTTATAAAATAGTTCAAATATGATTAGAACTATATCTTTAAATCCATAATAAATTATCTTTGTAATGTAACCTACGTATTTACCATAATTATTTATAGGATTAACCCTGTATATATCTTAATTACTATGGTAACCTACATATTTACCGTAGTTACATTACATCTTAATTATAAGATTAACTTCTATATATACCTTAATTATTATGTATTTACCATAATTATTTTTAAAATAAGATACCTTTATACGTCAGGCGTTCCATTTCTCTCATGAGTATCTTTTTTATTATAGAAATATTCTTTGTCGTATGTATATATAAGATAGAATATTTTTTATACTGGAATATGCCCGGGCTTGATGGGATTAAGACCAGGTGCAAGGGACCTAGCATATAAGTGTGGCGCCAAATGTGGAGAGATCCCGTAGGGTTACAGAATGGCATCGTGGCATTCTCCTTATTGGGCAGTCACATACCAAGTATTCGGCTGGTTTGCATTCTCTGTGTGGTCCATCAGCTTCTACCCTCAAGTTCTTCTTAATTTTCGACGCAAAAGGTAATATATATATATATATAATTTTAATATATATATATATATATATTTTCCTTCAGTGTTGTAGGCCTCAATTTTGATTTTCTGGTGCTGAATTTCACAAAGCACTCGTCATATCTCATATACAATGCTGCTGTATACTTCAGCCCTGTCGTACAGAAGCAATACCATGAAAAATATGGAGCTGATGAGGTGTGTGTGTGTGTGTGTGTGTGTGTGTGTTAGATTACTATACGATTTATGCTTCATGTAAGCATATGAATCTGATAGGTGCATATATCATGGAATTATGAGCTGTCTCCAAGCATATTTATGCTAATGTACTGGTGTTTGTGTGTGTGTGTGTGTGTGTGTGCTGCGCGCGTGCGTGTGTAGAGAGAGAGAGTTTTCCACATTAGCTAGAAATTGTATCTTCATTTCCAAAAATGTTATTAATACATAGACACACACACACACACACAGAAATATATATATATATATATATATATATATATATATATATATTGGTTACGTGTTTTACAGATGATTCCAGTTGCTCTTAATGACGTTGCATTCTCTATTCATGCCGTGCTGCTCACGGGATTCACCATTGTGCAAATTTTCTTTTTTGAGGTGAGAATAATATGATATAATATAATATAAAATTAATGATATTAAGGTTAATGTTAAGTAAACGTTTAAACAATTAAGTAATTATTATATTATATTACAACAGAGAGGAGGGCAGAGCTTGTCAAAGCCTGGGATTTTGATATCCGTTACAGCTTGGACTGTGGCTTTGATTTGTCTCTTCATAGCATTTCCCTCTGGTAGCTGGTTATGGCTTGTCTCAGTTTTCAAGTATGTAATGTGTGTGTGTGTGTGTGTGTGTGTGTGTGTGTGATTATATAGTACCATATGTATATGTTGCTTGTATTCATGTATTGCTTTGCAGTATTATTCAGGTGGTCATGACTGCCATCAAATACATTCCGCAGGTAATTAAGTCATTAATGATTATATATCATAGTATAATACATCAAGTCTTTAGTTATTTTTATTTAATTATTTGGATTATTATGCTAGGCTTGGATGAACTTCAGTAGGAAAAGCACTGTGGGATGGAGTATAGGAAACATACTTCTGGATTTATCCGGTGGTATTGCCAATATTCTTCAGATGGTTGTGCAATCCATTGACCAACGTACGTTTAACATTATTATTCTCGCTTATTTATTATTACTATCAGTAATTAATATTATAATCACTTCATTTAATTTTATATTTATCTTTAAGTGCTGTGTATGTGTAAGAAATCTCTCTCTCTCTCTCTCACACACACACACACACACACACACGCACATCATGTACTACTAGAGCTTTAATGTTACTTGATTATTTGTTATAGACTCCACGGGGAATTTCTCTGGAAACGTTGGCAAGTTGGGATTATCTCTGGTAATGTTTTGAGTATAGTTTGACTTGGATTGACTTGTCTGACGTATGTTGACTGCGGTGCTTTGACTAGAATGTGTTGACTGCTCTCTTTTCGTTGACAGCTTCATTTTTAAATCTTTATTTATTGATATACGTATATTTTGCAGGAAAGTATTTCTTTCGATATTCTTTTCGTGATACAGCATTATATATTATACCCAGATTCTAGAAAATTTGATCATAGTGATTACGGGCGTCTTGATGACCCTGAACAACAGCCAGTTACTGGGGAGGATGAAGGTCAAAAGAGCTCTTGAAGTTTATATATTGAAAGCTATATTAATTGTGAAAACTTCCCTTTGTAAATATATGAGTTTTCTTAATGAATAGATTTCTTATAAGCTATAAACAATACAACTGAAAGAGAGAGAACTATTTATATAACAAACTATCGTGAAAGAAAACAAAAAGAGTTTTTATCTTCTTCTGTTCTATTAACTCGAGGATTATTACTATAATTTTTTATATAAGCATCTTACTTTAGGGCTTATGCTCATCATCCGAAAGATCTGATAAAGGATCATAGCCATGTGAAGCACCACCATCCTGCACAACAGGAACAACAGCAGGTTCTTCTTCCGGCTTACTCTTCTGTGTAGGCCCCGAAACTGACACAGATAACTCCTCAAATTTATCCAACACCTGTATATCATTAACATTATATTGACTATATAGAGCTATGATAGTATAATATATGTACCTTTTGAAGTTCATCGTTTACTGTTAATGCCTCGAAGAGTGCTGCATCGTTGTCTCCAGCTCTCTGTGCTATTCTTTGTACTCTAAGCTGTGCTTGTTTACACTGCTCCACTAAAGAGATGGTAAGCTCCTCCTAAATACACATGAAAACATCAAAAATGTGTATATATCAAAGATACATGTATATATACTCTGCGCGTGTGTGTGTGTGTGAGAGAGAAGAGAGAGAGAGAGATGTATATACGTTATATAAGTACAAACACATATGAACATATACCATACAATACACAATAAATGTATATAGGTATTACCTTGATGACCTCCTGTTGTGAGGACGATGTTAAGATAGTAGAAAGGAGTTCTGCACTTTCTTAGCCACATTAAGAGTGTCAGTTGAGCTTAGAGATCCCATGTTAATGACGTTAGTAGTCGCATTGGTGGAACTAGTGTCGTCCGCACGTGTACTATTGGCGTCGTCCATGCGTGCAGGAGACTTTGGTGTGAATATTGGAGACAAACTTGAAGAATCCCGACCTGGAAACCTCACCCCTCTTGCTCTCATGCTCTGCAAAACAATTCTTTATGTATAGGTCACACATTATGGATATATAAAGTACATCTCAACATATAGAAAATACGTTCTCATAGAGCCAGACAGTATGTGCATAATAATTATGTGCATGTAAAGATCATAATCCACTATATATACCTTGTATGTTTCTTCATAGACGGGCAAGTAACGAAGTTCTTCAGTGGCCTCACCCCAAGCCTCGATCATACCAAGCGCCTTATCACGACACCTTGGCCATGTCTCTACATCCTCGGCCATCTTCACCATCTCATCTAAAACCCTCTCCGAAGCCATCTCCGAGAACATCTTTTCATGATTCTGTAAGACAATAAACACTCACAAAATCGTGTGTGTGCGTCTTTAGGTGCATGTGTACTATATAAGTGCATGAGATGCACGTCTGTTCCCACACATTGAACATGATACATCCAATTTATGGGTGCTTCTCTATAAGTGTTAAATATAGATAAGCTTCTCTATTATTTATGGATTCGAGTCCCTTGTATGTATATGATGCATTACGTATAGTTCCTGATGTTAAATTTATAGCGTGCACACACACACACACACATATACCTTGACACAAGTCTCGAGCAGGGTAAGTACAAGCAGCTGAACACCGGCATTCTTAGTAGCAATTCTCTTCTTGATCCCACGAACAACATCCTGACCAGAAATCTTCCCCTCGTTGAGAAATCACAAATCTCCATGAATTTGGCCCATTCCGGAGATCGGAGGTTCTCAGCTGTGGCTTCCTCAACGAGCTTCTCGCCAAGTGTGGGAGATTTGAGCAGCTCTTTTACCCTACCTCCGACTACATTCATCTGTGCGGACACTCTCCGGCCTACCTCCGCGCCTCCTGTCTTAATCCGAGCGCCGATTGCGGTGAACCGCTCCTTGATGTTGTCCGGCACCTCCATAGCTGAGCTATCCTCAGGAACCCTATAAATATCAGTGCCCTAGAAACAGAGTATAAGTCCTTTTTGGAATGTTCGTCAAATGGAATAATATGACAATCAATAAAACAAAATGTGCTAAGTATAGGACGCAAATATTTCTTTATCTAAAAATATTTATTAAAAGTATATTAATAAGATTATTAATACAATATTCAAGATATATTAAATTAATATAACCTTCAAAAATACATAATAAAATTAACAGTCTTTATTTAAAATAATCCATCTTCATAAATCAAAAATGCTAAGAAAAAATATTTTTTATATTTAACAGTTTATTTTAATTTTAATAATAAAAACTTATTTAAATCTACTGTTATTTGATCATTTATATAAGCTTTGACTTCAAAAAAATATATAATTTTTTCAACTGAATGTTTATTTGGGTCAAACTTACTGTATTTTATTTTATAAAAGTTATGTTTTAAACTTTTTTAAAATAGTGCTACTTCAAAAATATGAGAGAGAAACAGTCGACAACCGGAGACGAGACAACAGTCGACAATATTTTTATTATTATTATTGGACATTTAATTTTACAAACAAGTAACAAAATAAATAAAAAATTCCATAATAAATACTTACAATATTTAATATTTAAATACAACTTAAAAATCAATATACTATTTTACTTATCATAAAAATCCTACCAGTTTGAATATATTTATATTCTTTTGTTTTAAATACAAAGAACATTATACAGACGAGTCTAATGATTTCTGTGTTCCAGCAGGAGCCATCGCCCTTTGCTCCTCGTTACTACGTTTACAGCTGCTTGCGTGCTGCTCTGCTTTACACGGTCCATTTCCGCTTCATCTAAATTCTGAATTTTTAAAAAAGAAACTTAGATTATACATATATATAAACATATACATACACGTATATTTTATGTGTACATACATATACAAAAAAAATGTTATGAATTATTGAACCTGTTCGAAATGAGATAGCAGTTTCTTCATGTTCTTAGCTCCTTGGTAATCTCAGAAGCTGCCTTTGACTGCTCCTTCAATCTATCCATCTGCATAAAAGAAACAATATAAATTTATATGTATACATACACATACATACAGACGTATGTATATATACAAACCTGACGTTGTTTGTGTTCCACGTTAGAGCTGTCAAATTCCTTAAAAAGCTCAAAACTTCCTGAGTTACCTGTTGTATGCTCCCCATCCTAGTCTCTGCCGAGTTAATCACATTCCCCATCACGAGCATCTGCTGTTTAAGTTTCCCCATCTCAGCCTCTGCTTCGGTAAGCTCGCTCTCTAACTTCCGAGCCTTTGAAACTGAGCCCTCCTTCTCTTGTACAAGTTTAAGTAGCTCTATCTCTATTGTCTCGGCTTTCTCTTTGTACTTCTTGCTTTGTTTCTTCTCGTTGCCCATGGACTGCTGAAGAGTAGCCCTCTCCGCCTCCAGGGCAGACACCTGTAGACATATTTCAGTGTGTGTGTGTGTTTAAGTTTATCTGTGTCTGTGCATAACATATATCACTTATAAGCTCATTGAGTTTAAGAACTGCAGGCACAGAGAGAGAAAGAGAGGGAGTTGCAAATAAATACAGACACAGACGTTATATTACCATAAGAAATATATATATATATATATTATATATAATATATATATATATATATATATATAGATGTATGTATGTATCTTATGATACCTTTGCGTTGGCCTCTTGCAAGTCTTTTGATAGAGAATTCAAGTGCTTCCTCAAGTCATTCATGGCTTCCATAGCTTTAGAAAACTCCGTTCTCAAGCTCTGTACCAACATCTCCTGTAATAGACAACAATATATTTTATATTTTAATCTAAACTATCCTAATATATATGTTATGATAATGTTAATTAGTTTGCACTATGTAAACATACTTCTTGGCGAGTGCTTTCTGTGTCTCAATAAACTGCGTCTCTGACTCAGCAACCTTCTTCTTCTCCTCGTTCAATGCAGCAGCAGTGCGTTCCGATGTTTTATGTGCTTCTGCTAGCTCCTCTTGTATTCTGTTCTTCACAAGGATTGTGTCTCTAAGCTTCTCGCTTAATGACTTGACCTCTAATGAAGAAGCTTGAAAACTGGAGCGTGCATTGTCCAAATCCTGGAAAACGAAGTATTCATTCAGATATTTGTACAGTATATATACACACATACCACTCTCTAGACCATTAGTTAGTCTTGAGCTTAGAGAGAGATATACAGAGAGTACAGGTACATATATTTTCACAGATACACATGGCAGTTTAGTATTCTGATGCTTAGATACCAGTATAGGTATATGTACATGAGATATGGTCATATGCAAACACATTAGTTACCTGCTTCATTTGGCTTTTAACGAGCTGTTCAGTTTGAAGAGACTCTTTCAGAGACCTCACTTTAGACTCGGCAGCTGCTTCGCTCTCCTTCTTCCGCTTCTTTACACTCTCCACTTCACCACGGGAGCCTCTAAGTTCATCTGTGAGCTGAACAACTTGTTTAGACTTAACCTCCAGAGCTTGATTAGCGGAGTTTAAGTCCAGTTAACTTGTGTACGGACTCCTCTTGCCGTGCTAGGTTTGATTCGAGCTGCTGGATCTCTTGTTGGAGCTTCTTCATGCGACACGTGACTTCTTTTGCTTCCGCCCAGTGGCCTCGAGCTCCTGTTCTACCTGGTGAAAAACTTAATACTTGTTATATTCACAAAACTAATCATCTAAACGTAACATAATATATGTAATATATATGTACATAGATGTTTATGATGTGTGAGTAGGAGCGTAGTAATATATCTACCATGCACACACATACTCGTGCTGACCCTAGCATATATGTATTCAGCTGTCGAGTTTACTTATGGCTTACCTTTAGAGCTGCATTTGTGTTAATATTAAATATGACACCTTAGTTTACCTCATTCTCCTTGTTAGCCAGAGCTCCATTTGCACTATAATTATAACATATACTGTATATCGATGATCAGTTACTCAACTTAACAATCATTATACTATCTAATGCAATATACTATAGTTAATGAAGTAATTTTACTTGGTTTACCTTATGTAGTTCGTCTTGCTTAGAAGCAAGAGCTCCATTTGCAGTCTCCAGTTTCTGCTTCATTAACTCGTCAAGCTCCTTCATTTCTCTCCTTGCAGCTTCTAGATTCTGAATATTCTCATCGGCCCTCGCATTTGCTTCAGCTAGAGCTTTCTCTAAATCGTGCATACTGTCCGCCCTCTCCTACATAAAACCAATATGAATATACATATGTATGTACACACGCACGCGCGCACACACACACCTCAAGGCATGACTGAGCAACAATAAGTTCCTTGACAAGGTTCTGTATCCTGTCTTCGGCCTCGACAAGTGCAGATCTTGTGGTGAAAATCCGAACGAAGGTCACGTTCTGTGTTCTCTTGCTCCCTCACAGTGGCCTCTAAACCAATAATCTTCTCGTCCCTCTCTCTAATTTGTACACCTGCATTCCTAAGCTCTGCTTCTAAGGCATGCCTTTTCTGTTCTTCATGCACTACCTTGTCTTCTAAACTCTGCACGTTTGTCTCTAGCGACTCGATAGCTTCTTTGTATCTTTTTACCTGCATCATAAGAACATTTATGTCATTATATTAATTTATATATATATGATCGTCATATACTATTATATTATAGTACATACATATACATCAACCATATATACAGAATTAAGAAGCATCCACGACCGTACTCATTCTCAGCTCCTCTCATACGTATGTACGTATCGTACTGATCATGTTCGTATGTATACATACATATGAGCTATTACCTTCTTGTCCAGGTTCTGATTGACATTCTTCTGGGAATCCAGTTGCAGTTGAAGTTCTTTAGAATCTGATTTCAAAACCATCAACTCATCTGTCAATGCTGCTCGTTCTTCAGCTAACTTAGTCATTTGCTTCATAGAATCAGACTTGTGGTTCATCAGCTCACTCTCTAGCTTCTCCTTCATTTCCCTCATTGCAGTTTGAGAAGATTCCAGCTTCACATTCGCCTATACATGCATATAAGTATAAATACACACATGCATATATGTTGTGTATGTGTAAATATCTTACCTCTTCTAACGCAGCTCTGGAGGTTGTTTTGGCTCGACCTTCAAGCCAGTAGAGTGCTCCAAGAATCCCGGAACCAATCACTCCAAATCCACTTAGAAAACCGAGTGGATTCCCAGAGGATCTTGACTGCAAAGATGAACAATCACTTCATACAGCACATACACAAACATAGATAAGTGGAAAGTCTTACCTCTTCCAGACTGGTAGCTGCTTCTACAGCCTTTGCGTCTGCTCCGGACAATGCAGCCTCCAGAGACGTAGAAACAATCTCACTTTCACTTATTGGGGAATTAAGAACACTTGTTTCATCCTTGAGAGGCGGAGCAGTAGTAGTAGCAGGACTTTTTATCCTTTCTTCAGAGATCTCAGCTTTATTAGTATTGCTGCTTGCACTCTTCTCAATGGATTGCAACATATCTAACCTTAGTTGATTTGACTCTAGGAGAAGTTGCATCTTTAGATTTTATACACACACACACATGTATAACACACAATACACATACCATTAATGGGTTCCACTTCACACCTTGCACCTGAGATGAGCAATGCCGGTGAGGCTAGCGCCACAAGCCCCAACATGGACCTCCTAGAGAAACCACCATAGTCTTCCGTCTTGGCTTTCCTCCTGCTCTGTTCCCTCTTGTTCCTGGCAGAAACTCTGAAATTCCTGCTACTCCTGCCGGAATTCCACCGGAAGGTCCCCTGTGAGTCGAAATCCTTCCTGAATTCCGACATTTTGAGCCGGTGAATGGTCGAGCAGGGGCAGGCAGCCCCGAATGCCGCCGCCATGTCCTCCAGCTCAATCTATGCAGAAATGTCCCTCATATATAAACCTCGTGATTAGAGCATTAATCCATCGCAAATCCATCGCCATAGAATTGATTTTCTGAACATGATTAGCCCTAATTTTCATATATCGGCTACATAGTCAACCCTAATTTCAACCTTGCAGTTAGAGCAACGGTAAAGAGTTAGCTCTCTGCCACGTGGTAAACTTAACCCGTACGGATGATATGCCACGTCAGGTTTCAGGAGCCCTAGAAACAAATTAGGGTTCATGGAAAAGGGGGAAAAAATTGAAACGCATCTATGATGGATGAAACGTGAATGAATTAGAACTTAGGCAAAATCCTGTAATGAAAGTTTTAGCTGAGAAATGTTCTTCAAGGTTCACATTCAGGTTTGATAAGAGAATGTTCCAGATAAATAAATGAATTGCTGTTGTAAACATTTAAACTTCATTTGCAGTTAAACTAAACTCTCTAAATGTATATCAATGATAAGCAGTTCGGAATTTTAAAGCTTGGAGGTCACACTCCTTATATATATATATATATAGTGATCCACTAAGCAAAACACACACTCGTGGCAAACAACACACACACGGTATGAGGAGCAAGGCAGATATGTACGTGTACACTGTACATGTGAAGTTCCTTACATCATGGTTCAGTCCGTTTGCAAAGAGAGTGCATTTATCAAGTTATTAAGCTTATAATATATTAAGTATTTAAATATAATTTGATTGGTATTATCTTAAACGCGAGGACAGGACGTAGCAATCCGGTGGGTTCAAACGCAAATAATAATTGTAGATGGTGTCGGTTATCTCAAACCCAAATCTCTTATAAAACTCAATTGCATCTTCGTTATCTATTTGTACATGGAGATAAATCTCCACTATATGTGAATCCTCTTTGCACATGCTTAACACACTCTTTAGTAGCTTTGACCCTGCAAACGAGTACGTAAACTTGTGTGTGTGTGTGTGCGTGTGCGTACGTTAATACATGAATGTTATGGCTTACAAAATGTAAAATAATGTATATATTTCAACACAAGGATAATGTATATAGGCACGGAACATCAAACGTGAAGACAGAAGAACATATATGCGTATATTTGGAGTAAATTCATATATGTAGACACACCTAACATATATATGCACATGTACAATATATATATATATATATATACCTATTCCCATTCTTCGGTAAGATGGGAGAACACCCAATGTCATTATGTAGACTTTCTTAAAGTCTTCATATGTTTCCAATCTGCAGGCAATATTGCCAACGCATTTCTCCCATAATAAGCTGCACACATACAGCAATTGCATAACACACACACGCACACACAAACTACATACCTAGCTTGGTGTAATTCCTGCTAACAGTGCATCCCGATAATACGTATCCTTGTACGAGACAGGAAACAAACAAGCATTTAATCTCTGAAGATTTTGCCGGAGTTCTAATTCATTCACGTTCCCTCCATCACAGATGCGTATCATTATTTCCCCTTTTTTATGAACCCTAATCCTCTGTTTCTAGGGCTTCTGACGTGGCACACAATGGCATAGGGAGAATATTACCTCCAATCCTTTTTTAGCTTGTAAATGCCCAGTGACGGCAAATGCTAAGTAAACGTTTTTGAAATAGATGGTCCTTTGTACGGTGCTTCCTATTAACCAATTAATCATGATTAAAATGCACTTTCTACCAGGTTATCCGTTGTAGTCTAGTGGTTTAGGATACCTGGCTTTCACCCAGGCGACCCGGGTTCGAACCCCGGCAACGGAAACAAGAGCATCTTAATTTAATTTTACTTAAACTTTTTATCTTATACCTGAGTTTCAGAAATTACAGCCATAACCTCCTACCTGAGTTTCAGAAATTACCTCCGAGCGATCAAACAGCACTCACAAGTGGAAGGGCTTGGAATCTTTAACGGATGAGACAATCCTTGAACCGAACCAACAGCACATGCCACCGAAACCACGAGGCAAATAAGACTTAAACTCCACAGGGCAATACCCTTTGGGGACGAGGCCTTAACCTGGTATTGCCTAGTATACATGGCCACCGGGAAATACACAGTTAGCGGCCAGAACGTAACAGCACCCAGAAAACCATTAACCGCATTGAAGAACGGAATCACCAAAGCTACAAGCGTGGTAAATATCACAAACAGCGACCTCCACAGTAGCCTAAACACTGACACTTTCATTCCCATTATCTCATAAACCCCGTTAACAAACCTCGACTTAGGCCATTTCTTTGAAGCAAGCCCTTGGCACATTCCAAACACTGGTTGCGCAAGGACCTGGTAGCCTCCAACAAGGTGAACAATTATAGAAACATTCGCAATATGCACTAGCCAGTAAGACTTACTGTGCCTAAACCCCATTAGCAAGTCTCCTGGAGCACTCCTTCCGAAAGCTGCATATCCGGCTCCTCCCACAGCCATGTAGATCAGAGTAGTGACAAACATACCAATCGTGTTGGCCTTGTGCATGGTCACGTCTTCCCCTCTCTCCGGTTTAACCGTGTCCTGAATCTCAACTAGGACGTTAGAGAAACTGTAAGCAAATGCTATATTTCCGATTGCCTGTAGAGCTCCCCAAGTCTTGTCGGGGGCCGGTAAGGCATTACCTTGGATCTTCTTATGTACTGCTGCGTCGTTGAAGCTTAGGCCGAGTCCGATCCCTGAGTAGCTAAACGCCATGATAGCAGCAACATACGAAAGCCACCACATGCTGTGGATATCCGGTATCTGGGAGAACGCTAATTGAGAGGCCCCAAAGATGAGCACAAACTTGGTCGTATCCAGGGTACATGGTACTCTACCGTGACGAGTGCATTCCAGCTCCTTAATCGCACTCATGGAGTTAGCAGCTGTGATTATGTAACCAATGCAGGTTCCAGCGAGTGTGGAGTGCTGTGAGAATGCACACCACCACTCTTGTTGTCCTCCAAGAATGCTCTTCACACATTCCTTATATGTTGTGTTCCTCTTACCTGTGATGAAGTCTGGGCTTCTGTAGCAGTAAATCAGGACCTCGGAGAGTGCGTATGTTACGTAGCCAAACCCTAAGATTGCAGCCATACCAAAGATCCATCCCAGTTGTGCAGTGCTCCATGACAGAGACAGGACACCAGAGCCGATTACTGTGGTGATTATGTGGGCTGATGCCGTGGCTACCGTTCCCGAGCGCTGGTAGTCACCTACTGTTCTCATGTCTATTAGGATCTCTTCCACACTGAGCTCCCACTAAGTTATATATATATATAGTACAGATGCTAAAGCCATGATCATGGTGGATCTTACAGGCTGCACTAACAGAGGTGGAAAGAAAAAGATTGGTTATATAAGTAATTTATAGATTATCTATGTTTTTCTATTAAGTTCTGCTTTTGTTTCAACCTATAATTACCTTACCATAATATATATATATATATATATAATCGACTAACAATATATATATAAATATATATTGATTGCATATGTAGTTAGCATTCAATATTTAATCGAATATACATTGTATAAATACTGATGTGTCTATGTCACGGTAAGATAGTTGCTTTTTAAGATTTAACTGTTTTGATAAAGATTTAAACATGAAGTTTATATTTAAATTATATATTATAAATATTATATTAAATATATTATATAAAAGTCACATATTTTAAAACTTTAAAAGTCACATATCTATATATTTTAAAATCAAAATGTATAAATTTAAATCTAAATTTCAATACATTAATAATGAGATTTTTATGATCAAATATAAATTCCAGTGTTAAAACTAAAACATATTAAAGTTTATAAATTTATATTTAAAATGTTATTATATTCATTGTGTAGCTTTGTTGTTAATTTACTATGTTGGTGTGTTACCATGCAGGTTATTATGGGGCCATGCAGGTGTAGTTTGATGACAAGCATATTATAAGAGATAATTAATTAGAGCATATAATGTAGTATTATAATTTAAATGTTTTACTGAATATATACTCAGACTGAATAAAGTCTTATATGCACATATTTTGTTTGGCATTCTGCATTCACTTTGCTATCATTTTAAATAATAAAAACATTAAAAACATCTTCATATACATGAACATAAGACATATTGTGTGTATAAAACAACACTAACCTTCTAAAATTTCAATTCTGCTTGTATACATTTGACCTTCTTGAATCTCCTCTGGTGTTAACTTCATCTTCAAGAGTTCTAATTTGTCAGCTTCTAGTTTTTGCAACTTCTTCTTACAAGCTCTAGTATTTCCTGCATATACATACGACTCTGTGTGTGTGTGTGCGTATGTGTGTGTGAAAATAATGCTTACCAGACAATATGAGAAGGTTGAAGAAAGTCCGGAAGTTGTCAATGGAATTGATGAAGCTTATCGAACACCAAATTTGACGATAATCATTACGATTACATCGGACGACGCAAATGCCCGTGATTGGATTGAAATACTTCACTGCAAAATAAAAAATCGTCACACACACACACACACCAACTATATGAATATGTTTAGAAGATATATATACACATCCATATGTTTTTATCATATACATGTGTATTTAAAGCTATAACATGTTGGTAGATAATTGTTGATTTAAATATGCTCTATATATTCGACACATACGCATCATTTGTGGATAAGTAACACAGAAGACTCACCTTGGAGATAATTACTGAAAACTCCAGCACCGTGCTGCCCGAAATTGAGCTCGATGCTCTTCCTAATCGCAGTGAAGATCTGCAATTGAGATAATGTGGGCTTCTTCATCCTCTGTTGCTGGTCATCGAACTGTCTCCAGCTCTTGCTAGCGCTCCTACCGTTGTTCTCGCACATAGCCAGCTCCATTACCAAGTACCTCAGCTTGCTCGCCACCATCTCCGCCAAGAACCCTAAACCTGCCCAAAAACCCTAATTCAAAATCTCGAATCAATTTGAGCCCTGTTTTTTAGGGTTTATCTGAAATGCAGTCTCTGGCAGGAGGGAACTTGATCGGTGGGAAGGGCAGTGTCATTGCATTCGCATTTCAGTCGCATTATTCGCATTCAAATGTGCGGGCTGCTGCTTCGACTGTTGGATTCAGCGAGGTAATCGAGCCATCGGAGCCAATTGTAGATGATCGAGTTGTCACCTGGTTGAAGAACAGTGGCACAACGAGGTCCAATTCCAATAATACCAGCAGCAGGCAAAGAAATACTCCAGCACATAACGATGATGCAGAAACATTGGTGCAAATCTTCACTAATTCCACTGGGAGTGAGGTAGTTCATACACACACACATATATAAGCGTGTCTTCTTTCGATATATATATATATATATATATATTTACATACAACACATGCATTATATCAAATGCATCCATGCCATTACACACACAGACAGATTCTGGACCGACTATACATCCACTTTGGTATAACTTACATAAAACACACACATAGCTTTTATGTTTTTCTACTGACATACGAAATGTGTGTATGCAAACTAGAGAAACATAGCACTGGCGAAGTTTAACGGGAGTTTAACATCCGTCACTGTTTCCAAAGTCCTGGAAACACTAAGTGGTGATGTCAATCTCGCCGTTGAGTTCTTCTCATGGTCCGGACTGGAGAACAGATTCGAACACACCACTTTCACTTACAACTGCTTGCTCAAACTACTGCTACAAGCAGGAGCTCACAGAGATGCACTCCAACTTTTCATTGCCATGCTGGATGCTGGATACCCATCCAACGGTATAGAGGCCATATAAATATACATAGACACACTTATACACATTCATTCTTGAATGCACGTAGTGTTCCTTCTTGTTGTAATCGTGCCAAAGATGTCATGCCTATGCTATCCATATGATTGTCCATAGGTGTATGTTTGTGTGTGTATGTACATATATGTTATAATGCTCTCTCTGTCTCTGTGTCTCTCTCTCTCTCACACACACAATATATTATATATATATATATGTAAAACAGATATGTAACTCCTATGTACAGGCTCCAGTTTCTCAGTTATGATGAGGGGATTGCATAATTGTGAGAAGATAAAACTTGCTACAGAGCTCCTTGATGACATTCACACTCGAGGTATGCAACCGGATGTTGCAGAATGTAATGCAGTTCTGAATGACCTCTGTGAGGCAAGGTAAGCTCATGTCAGTCTCACATACATACAGATAGTTTATACACAAACATCATATGCATCATACGCTTACATGCACACCTACATAGCACACACAGCAATCTTTTGTTGATGTAGGAAGATGGAGAAGGCAATGCTGCTGTTCGAGAAGATGGCAGAGACAGGCTCCTTAACACACACAACATATTACAACATGATCCATCCCCTCTCACGGGCGAAGCTAGTTGATGAGGCAATGACACCTGCTGCTGGACATGAAAACCCGTGGTCTCAACCCCGGGACAGTCCTCCACAATGTGGTTATTGGCGGCCTGTGCCGAACAAACAGACTCCACCAGGCACTAGCTATCTTCAGACAGATGTCAGATGCACATCCCCCGGACTTTGTAACATATACAAAGCTGGTGCATGGGTTGTGTAAGGCACAGAAGCTGGAGGAAGCCATAGAGATACTCCAAGAGATGGTGTCTAAGGGGCACACGCCAGACAACGTTACATTCTCAGTGGTGATACAAGCACTTTGTCAATCTGAGAGAGTAGACGATGCTGAAGAGCTCGTTGAGGAGATGCACCGAAGAAACCTCAAAGTTACCGCTATGAACTACTCTGTGGTTATAGAAGGACTATGTAAACGTGAACGCTACACTGAAGCATGCAATGTCATGAGGAAGATGACAGACAGAGGCTGTCCCCCAAATGTTATCACATACAACAGCATTATCACAGGTTACTGCCGTGCAAGGAGAGTCGAAGAGGCATATTCCCTCCTTGAAGAGATGGCTACAAAGAAGTGCAGGCCGGACATTATAACATACACTGCACTCATCAGCGGTTTCTGCAAGATGAGAAACGTGGAAAGAGGTCTTGAGCTTTTAAAGGAGCTTACCAGTAAAGGGATTGCACCAGACATTGTCACTTACTCAACTATTATTGATGGGCTTTGCAAGGTTGGGAGACTTGAGGAAGCGGAACGGATATTCCTGAGCCTGGATGTTCCTCCCACTGTAATCACATATAACTCTCTTATGAGCGGGTTTTGTCGAGCCGGGAGAATGGACGAGGCCATACAGGTTCTTAATAAGATGATCGATGACAAATGTTTTCCAGATGTCATCACATACACAACTTTGATGAGTGCCTTCTGCAAGTCTGGTAGAGTTGATGATGCTTACAAGCTCTTCCAAGAGATGGTTGAGAATGGGCTTAATCCTGATGTTGTAATGTTCACAAGCCTTGTTGATGGGCTATGCAAAGAGGAAAGGATGGAGGATGCTTTGGAGATGCTCAAGGAGATCACTAGGAGAGGTTTCACCCCAAGTATGTATGCTTACAATACTGTGATTGACGGGTTTTGCAAGGTTAACAAGGTTGAGAAGGCACAGGAGCTCATGGAGGAGATTAGTACAAGGGGTTTTGTTCCAAACACCGTAACTTATAACATTCTTATTGCAGGCCTGTGTAGAGCAGGGAAGACTGATGAGGCACTTAAGTGTTTCGACACACTTAACATGGAAAGTGGTACAAATGCAGGAATGCACTCTGTAATACTGGATGCTCTTTGTAGGGATGGAAGAGTGGAGGATGCATTGCAGTTTTACGAAGAAATGGTGCAGAGGAAGCACGTTCCTTCGATACTAACCTATGTGACGCTTATAAGTGTGCTGTGTAAGGTTCACAGGCCCGAGCAAGCTCATGAGCTGCTTAATGAGATGGTGAAGTATGGGTATGCTCCTCATTTCAATGTTTACGAAACTGTTTCGTCGGCTTACTGTAGAGTGGGATTGATAGATAAAGCGGATCAAGTGTCTAGCCAGGTAAGCTTACTAAAGCAGTAAAAAATGCTATAAATATATAAAGAGAGTTTGAGACTTAATAAGAGAGCTATTAGACAAAGGTTGGAAAACTAGATATGAACACTTAGTTTGCTAGAGCATTCCAGAGTGAGACGCCGTTGAATCTTAGCCATGTTCCTTGGAACATCCTCTTTGAAATTATTACTCCTTAAGTGACTGCTTATCCCCTTTGAAACTGAAGATGGAACCACCTTCTTTGGAGTCTCATAGCACTCCTGTTCCACCTTAGCACGTTGATGATCCTTGTTGATTAACTGGTCATTAGCACTAATCACTTGGTGATTATCATGAGATCTTCGAGCCTTTGCAGAGCCAAGGTTGATGGACGTATACCTTGGAACAGTCGTATCTGGAAACACAGGCTCGAATTCATGTACAGACATCCTGTTCTTGCACAGGCTGCTTATAGTTGGTGTCATAAACCTGATATACATGTTTATAAGCATCTGCTAATGCTATTACATAGTTTCATGTAGATATATATTACCTTGGCAAGCTTTGATGATGGTGGTGATTAGAAGCAACGATAGATTTACCCCCGTAATCATTTGACTTAGTTAAGCCTTCGTTAAACTTCTCATCTAGCTCGCCTTTCTTCTGTTTGATGGTGGACTCCAATGTGTGTATGTCAATACTTAGACGTTTGCATTCCCCTTCCAGTGCCTCCATTTTCCCCACAATGCTGGACATACGTGCCTCTCTTTCTTGTATTTTCTGCCATAACCGTGTGTGTGTGTATATACATATACATACAGACACACACACAAAGACTTACAGCAGGTTCACGGTGCAGATGCATGCCACGTAATCTGGATGCGAAACTGAGTGAGCAAACAGTCTCACCATAGTCTTCCTCCTTAGGACTTACATGAGCAAGCATGACCACCTTTGAATTGCATCCTGCACAATAACATATGAATACACTCTGTGCGTGCGCGTGTGTTGAGTATACTTACCTAAACAATCCCTTAGAATTTGAGTGAGCTTGCTATTCCTGTAGTAATACGAGATTATGAATACTTAAGTGAAGTGTTTAAATGCTAATGAACCTGTAAGGTATGTGGGGCTGTTTTTTCTGCAGGGCACTCATAACATCTCCAAGAGCAGTAAGTGAGACATTAATTGCCTTGCCTTCTTCAAGTGGTTTACCCCACGCTTGTGTCTTAAAGAAACGCTCACTACCACCTAGATCAATCAACCATAGCTTACTCGAGGAGGACCTTTTCTTGTCAACTGTGTCACGAAGAATGCTGATCCTCACAAGGCTGTATACAGGTCAGTATTAACATAATACACATATGTGTGTGTGCGTACGTGTGCGTAAGTTATATATATTTATATATACCAATGAGATCTGCTAGAGGATTCATTAGAGCTCGTACTGGAAGTCGTTCTGGCTCGAATCCCTTTCCTGTAAAACTTAAGTGCATCTGATGCATTCTCTATGACATACTCCGTTAGATTCTCCACCTCAATGTGATCAGAAACGCTGGAATGTATGCTTAAGCTGCAAAATGTAATTAATTAATTAACTAGATTATGATATAATTAATTAAATATTAAACCTCTTGGGAGGGGATCCATTATTTTAGTTGCTCGAGGAACCAGCAGGTCACGTAAGGCCCCTTTGTAAATCTCAAGCATGCTTAAACTTAACCTGTAAACACTGCAACTGTTTTCGATATCCTTAAACAGTTGCTGTAGTGTACGTGGAACAATTCCTGGTGCAGATTTATTGCCCTCCTGTTTGTGCATAAATAAATAACTATATATAAATATATTTTGCTTGTATATATATATATTAGTTTACCATTGTGTATGTTTTCCCAGTGCCAGTTTGACCATATGAGAAGATGCAGACGTTGTGGCCATCCAGTGCAGATTTAATAGTTGGCTGAACATCCCAGAAGACATCTTCTGCAAACATATCATTATAAATACATATAATTAAGTTTTACACAATGCATATGCGTGCGTGTGCGTGTGTACCTTGTGTAGCAGAGGGAGGGAAAACTTTATCGAATTTGAAGGACTTTGGTGGAGGCTCTCCATGACAGGATATGCGAATCTCCAGCGGTGACACAACTTCTAAAGGACTTATATCATGAGGTTCACAGGAAGGGTAAGGCCTTACCCTGCAAAATACACGCACATTCCCTGAAAAAGCAAGTAACAATTAATAACATTTACACACACACACACAACACACACACGTGTGTGTGTGTGTGTGTGTTTTTAAATTCCTGCTTAATAAGAATACTTCATACCTTGGAGATCAAGTAACTTGCTCAAGCTAAGCCTCCTGTTGACATTAGAGAGAGCATATGCTGCCTTGAGAAGTATGAGTTGACCTAAGACAACCAAGATCATATACATGTGCGTGCGTGCGTGTGTGTGTGTATATATATATATATATATAGAGAGAGAGAGAGAGAGAGAGAGAGAGAGAGAGAGAGAAGAGAGAGAGAGAGAGAGAGAGAGAGAGAGAGATGTATATATTAATACATACCTTCAAGAGCACTAAATGATGCCTCTGTATTGTCAACAGGGTCTTCCTTCATTGACAAAATCTGATGGCTTTCATTAGAAAACTCTTCAATAACTAGCTTCACAGAGTGAATCACATCAAGATCAAGAGAACCCATCACTTAAAAAACCCACATTTTATACACATTCCTGTAAAAATAAAATAAATGTAATATGTTTCCTGAAGAAACAACTACAGTGTAAAAAATACAGCACAAAAAGACTCTCTCCACTGACAAAGGCTTGACTGTTGAATGGACACAGTACACAATGTAAGATAGTACTTGTTTATAGTATTATACATGTACCATGTAGAACAGTAAGCAGAATAAATCATCTCTGATTGAACAGCTCTTTATATAAAATCCAGTGTTTAGTAGTAGAACAATCATGATCAAGCTAAGAGTATATACCCAGGTCACTGCAGAAATGTATGGGCATGTACCAATCAACTGCAGTAATGTATGGCCAATCTAAGAATGTACAAATCAAATTGCAGTAAGAATGTACAAATTGAACTGCAGTAAGAATGTACAAATCAAACTGCAGAAATGTCTGGCGAAACTAAGAATCTATCAACATAACTGCATAAATGTAGGATCAAACCAAGAATCTAGTAGCAAGATGTGAACATAAGAACATAACAAACTAAGAGAGTTCACAAGCACGAGGGACTTACGCAAATGGAATAGATACTCGTGTCGAGAAAGAACGGGAAGAAACAGGAGGCGCGTACTGCAATGAACAATCGCAATCTTTTACTGGGTGTCCCATCCCCACGTTTGAATGTGTGCGGATGGGGGCATGGCATGTGACATGTTGGCATGATTCATGATGGAGACTACGCATCATGTAGCGTTACGTTCATGGGCGCTCATAACATGACATGACGTGGCATTTGGCATCTATATGTGCTATGTGCATCATTACTCGTTTTAGATATCCTATATGACAGAGAATCAGGACAGGATATTGTCCTTACTTGTGACATATTCACTGAATATTCGTTCTCACGTAATATGTTCTTATATTAAGTATCCCGAAAGCGATTGTGTATGTATGCCTATACGTATATGTACAGTGGAATATACAAACTGCTCTACGGTTGTATAATATAATTTCTTTACGTTCTTTAAACATTTTTTAACTCTTGTATAATTATTTTTTGGGCCGCGCTAGGGACACACCCCCCGTTACTGCGCACACACCCCCCTATTAGCTGGAGCTTAGTGGCATGCTTACATGGAATGCTGATTAGATATTGTTTATTCGTAAGATAATAAATGGAGTCGGTTACACAGCTGAGAAGCGGCAAGTGGGTGTGGAGTTTACAGCGCCTCAATCTCCTGAATTTCTAGTTCTAGCTACGGGAGTTTTTTGATGGATCACACTCATGCTTCATTGTCTGATGCTGAATCACATGTTCAAAGATATGCGATCTCACAAGGTTTCACAGTTTCAAGGCTACGCTCAAAGAAGAGCAAGCAGGGGATCTTGAGAAAAATATGGCTTGGGTGTGCTCATTCAGGGGATTACAAGAACCACAGAGAATTCCTCACTGCTGAAAACCGAAAAAGAAAGACAAGCACTAGATGCTCTGGGTGTTCATGGCTTGTGACAATCCAACGTAATGCTCAGGAAGAGTGGAACATTGAGATAAATGATGATCAGCATAATCATGAGATGGCTGTGGATTTGTCAGGATACCCGGCTGCTCGCAAGCTTTCTGAGAGTGATAAACAAATCATCAAGAACATGTCTGATGCCGGTGCAACACCCAAAGTCGTTCTCAGCACCTTGAGGCAACAAAATCAAGGTTGTAACTTTGTCCCAAAAGACATTTACAATGAGAAAAATCGTCTGAGGAATGTTGAGCTGAATGGAAGGACATCTATAGAGTTTCTCTTGGATGAGCTGCAAGCAAACAATGTACTGCATGAATACAACGTGATGAACATGGAAGGATCACACATTTGTTTTTTGCTCCACCTTCTGCAGTGACCTTAGCAAGAGAATTCCCACATGTCATGCTCATGGATTCGACCTACAAGACAAACAGGTTCAAGATGCCACTGCTGCATGTTGTTGGGATGTCATCTACAAATATGAGCTTCTCAGCCTGTTTTTGTTTCATGCAAGCTGAGAAGGAGGATGATTACTTGTGGGCAATGATGCAAGTCAAGAGAATTTTTGATGATGGGAGATTACCACAGGTCATTGTCACAGATAGAGATCTGGCACTGATGAATGCAGTTCATATACAAATGCCGCATGCCACAAATCTTTTATGTTCATGGCATATTAACAAGAATATTCTTACCCAGTTACGTAAGGATTTTCAAACAGCGGAGGAATGGGAGAACTTCATGCGTGAGTGGAATAAGGTTGTTTCATCAGAAGATGCTGGGTTGTTTGATGCAAACTGGCAACAACTCTGTGAGCATTACTCAGGACATGTTGCTCAGTATATTGGTGGAACGTGGATTCCACACAAAAAATGTTTTGCTTTTGCCTGGACGAAAGAGGTGATGCATCTTGGAAACTTGATAACATCTCGTGCAGAAGGGAAACATTCTGTCATCAAGTCTTGGATTTGTGTTTCATCAGGAGATCTGAAAGATGTTTACAAAAAATTGAGCCTCTCAGTTGATCATCAGGAGCGCTCCATTCGTCGACAAATTGCATATGAGAAAACAAACACTATGGTTTCTCATCAGGGCATTCTTTGGGCACAAGTGCAGCGCAAAATCTCTCACTTCGCTCTCAAGAAAGTTGAGACTGAAGTGGTAAAAGCTCGGCATTTGCTGGAGGCAACTCCATGTTCAAGGGTGTTTCAAAACACCATGGGATTGCCTTGTTCTCATGTCATACGTGGGATCATTTCATCAGCTACAGGTCAGCTTACAATGAGTTTGTTTCATGAACACTGGTGGCTTGACAAATATTTACCAATGGCTCAGCAAATGCCCATTACATTTGAAGAGGCTATACGGCAAGTTGAGAATCGTCATGATCACCTGCCTCCACATCAACAAAGGATTTTGCAGAATGAAATCATCATGCTTTCACAATCCCATGCTTCAACACCATTGCAGAATCCACATTTGGCTCAAACTCGTGGTCGTCCAACAGCTGCACAAAACACTAGAAGAGACCCTTCTGCATTTGAAAGGGTTGAGGAGAATCAAACTGCAGCAGTAAGACGGTGTGGAGAATGTGGCGTTCAGGGTCATAACAGAAGGACATGCCCAAGGCTTAGATAAAAATTATTTTCTAGCAATATATTTGTGAAACTCGATTCAATCTAGAAAATAATCCACTGAGTTCCATGTAAGCATGCCACCTAATCGCCAGCTAATAGGGGGTGTGTGCCACCTAATCGCCAGCTAATAGGGGGTGTGTGCGCAGTAAGGGGGGGTGTGTCCCTAGCGCGGCCCTTATTTTTTTTGTAATAAAATTAAGCGATTTTGTAAATTTTTGTTAATTACATAATTTTAGTTGCTATAACTAACTAATTAAATTACACAACTTGAACAGTAACCGATATCTGTGCATACACACACATATATATAGTATGTGCATATATAGTACTATCAGTTATTATATGTGTAGTACTCAGTTGTGTGTGTGTGTGTGTGAGAGAGAGATAGAGAGAGGGAGAGAGAGATGTGTGATGTATGTCCATCACAAAAAACAGACACAAAAATAGAAAAGGAATTTAAATTGGAACATAAATGAAGATCTACTTTGGGTGTGAAGCTGCCATGAGATAAGTGATGGCTTCCTATACACCCAGCCTTAGCCAATACACACATGGCAAGGCCAAAGAATCCCACCCCAAAAATTAAATGCCTATATACACTATCGAAAGAATGGTTAAAATCACAGTTAAGGAGTGAAGGCGAAGCCCTTAACTACTATAAGTAATATAGTAGTTACCAATAATTAGTTATTAAGAACCTCCTCTTCAACCTTATCCACCTACCCTTCAAAGTTAACGGCTCCTAACCACTGTAACGAGGGATGTCGTCCCTTGTTATAGTAGTTATCCTTGTTCCATTCTTAACCAGAAGTTTATAAGGGCCCGTTAACTTGTCCTTCTCCACTTGCCGGTTAGTTACTACAAAATCCCGGCCACTTGTAGATGAGAGCTCCGTGGAAGATGTCTGTTCCCTACTGCACTGCCTCTTTTGATCCCCTCGATCAGTTAATTCAGTTAAGGTTCGTTTCCCACTAGCTGTTAAGTTCTTGTTAACTGTTTGTTTCCCATTAGCTGTTAAGTTCCCGTTAGGTTGTTTAGAAGGTAACCTCTGTTTTCCCCTCATTATGCATGTTACCCGGAGTCGCCGTATCACACTCTTCTCCAAAACACCTGCTTGACCAGCAGGAAGTATGCCTCTTCAAACGCTCACAGGCCTGCACATACCACTCCTTAACAACACACACACACACACACACACACAATTATGAACATGCATATATGTACATGTCTTTTGGTTGGATATTATGTCGGTGCTTGACATATATTATATATCTAGTATCATGTATTTATACAATATACACAATATTCATATAGTTAAGATTGCTTTAGTTATATGCACACCTAGGTTAAAAACCCATACATATTAGATTACATAGGCGTACCACTGAACCATGTATGACATTATGGAGTGTCTATAATTTTTTGCTCATATATGTAAAGTGATGCAAACATACAGAGCTACAGTGATAATAGAACTATATGAATGTTAAAAGTTAGCATACCTTATATGAAAGAGAAACGTGAATGCCATCCTGTTGTTTGATGGGTATATATCTGAGATTCAACCCCAGATTTTTCGCTTCAAGTTGCCAATTCTCCGCTATCTATCACATGCATAAAAGATTAAGAACCCTTCAAGAAACATATACACACATATACATGATATATAATATATATATATATATATATATATATATATATATATATATATATAATTTATATATATATATATATATATTATGCCTGTGTGCGTACCTCTTCCAAAGAGCCTTGTATATTTAGTACTGCCCACAATATCTTAATCAGCACAACAGATTCTCCCGAAGACGCTCGTAAAACTTTTACTTTAGTCGTTTCATTACGTACCTTATTCAATAAATTCAAGAGTATAATTCATGATACTGAGAGAGAGACAGACAGACAGACAGACAGACAGACAAGCACACACCTGGCTTGGTTCCGAACTGGTACTGACAGTGGCACCCGCTTTAGCATTCTCCTTCAAAACATAGTGAACTGGTTTCTTCTTCGAAGGCATTGTTCTAATAGCAACTCCAGCCTTCAACTGTTACCATAATAAACCATTTATCAAGTTCGCTAAAAACGAAAAATATTTCGTTTTTAGTGAACTTGGTAAATGGATAAAATAATGTCTTATCTTATCATTTTATCCATGACTATGTTCCGGTGTACGTGATTGTATGCTATTTTTGACTCATGAATAATTTAATGTAATAAACAGCTCTCTTGTTCTCCCTCCCCCTCACTCACACACACGCACACACACACATCACATATGCATATATCTTAAGCTTACCTTGTTCACAGGGGTTCATCGTGCTTTCCGACTTCAACAGTAATAGATGAACTAGCAACCTCGTGATGAGCAAGTTCTGTGGCTTCTATATGCTCAAACTTGACATACGAACTGTAATCTTCACCGTTGAATAGATCCTCCTCTAAACTGCCGGCATCTAAGCACATACCATCCTCAACAACAGGCAAGGCTTGTTCTATGCCAAGCGAGCTTTCTATCGTCTCCGCTAAAACATCCATCTTCTTTATGTCCCTGTGAAGTATTACGCTCCTACCGTCACCACATTGACAACCTCAGCTGCAAGTAAATAGCATAGTCAAGTTTATGTGTGTATAAAGATGTATGCATCGCACACACACACACATGTGTGTGTGTGTGTTGGTCTTATATCAGATAAACACATAGATAAAATATAAATACTACACACACACACACACACACACAACATATACGAATATGAATAGAAAAACAATAGACACAGGGTATAGATCACATAAGAACAATATAAGTATGTAAACCTACATATACACATTCCATTTCAAACTATTCATGTATTTAATACATACATTATTATATACACGTAACACTTTGGGCTTGCTGAGGTGGCCCAATCAGAATATGAGGTATGCAATATCATGTGTGTATGTATGTGTAAATGTATATGGTGCAATTACCATGATTAAGGCATGTTGGCTCCGGAAAACACTTGCAAGTAAGAAACTAATGTAGCATAGGTGTTTACACAGCATGCAGGAGTAATTCGAAGGAGGGCTCAATGAAGTGTACACAGAGCTCCTCGTTGTTTAAGCAGCCATCGAACCTTGTGTTGGAAAGACATCAAACGCAAGAAAGAAAGCTTGGTCGGCAGCCGCATAGGAGCTTCCTCTTTGGTGCAGTTATACGCCTCCGTGTACTCTGCTTCTTTCCATAGAAGCTCTTCATGAGGCAACAGAGGCATCCTCTTTAGCAATGAGTAACGACGGCAGGCTGCAGCACCAAATGGGAAACCAGTCCGACATTGCAAAGTTCACGGCTTCTCCACAATTAAATCCTGTAAATCATTTTTAGATAATGCATTGGTATATACAGAACATAAATATAAGCAAATATTATAATTATCCTCTTATACATGTATATATGCAAACATACAAATGTAGATGTATATGTGATATATGCATTTTGTTTTGTATGGGCTTGCAACTTAGTCAGAAAACCAAGATAGATGTAAACTACAAGCTATATTACTCAGGCATTTTTAATTAGAAAGGACGGAACCAGAGGGTATGTACTTCACATATGCTTCACTGGAATAGACTAGATGTGCCTTTCTAACATACGGATGTACACCTACATCTATATCATACACATTCCGCATATGCATTATGTCTCTCTCTCTCTCCATAGAAATGACACATATAATGCTTAGTGATGCGTGTTTTTGAATGTGTATATGCATCTGATATACGAATACAAAAACACATCACTAGGCATAATAGCATATTTGACTAACACGTAAAACTAAAAATCATGCACACGAGAGGCAAAGGAGATACAGATGTACGTATATACATATGTCCATAGACATTTTGACTGGAATATCTAGGCTAGTAACGTGTGGACATGAATCTTTACACGTGTGGTATCAGCATACGTGTATATACGTTCCGCATACGCAAGGGACCCTTTAAATTCATATACATGTACACACTTTACCATGACTGAAGCCAGCATGGTAAGAACGAGGAAACGTGATGACAAACTCCCCTGGAGCCTGGACAGCTTTGTAAACAGGCACGCCATGTTCCTGAGAATGTTAGGCGGAAACATAGTTGTTTTTCAATAAGAAAGTCATATGCAGCCCCTGAGCATGCTCAGCAAGCAGCTTGGAATCGTACACTTCCCGCTTCACTACGTCCTCGAATTTCTGTGCTGCATCCCCAGGAACCCCATACCACGTCTTGGGCGCCCCACAGTGATGATAATTAATACTGAAAACACGAAACACGCGTCACCTTAAATTAAAGCATGCATACATCCCCATATGGCTTACCTGTAAAGATAGTGATCCTCAACATGCCACGCAAACATGCTAAACAGCATCCCAATGTAAAGCATGGGTTCCGTCACCCCCTATAAAGCTTCTGAAGTGAGAAAGCGCGCCTCAACGTAAGTATTTATTTGACTACTTACCGGAATGATGGTCTCCAGTAGGCGCAGTATAGACCTTGGCAGCGATGACAATATCTATATTTGGACTAGTGTTAAACACGTGTATACACATACATATATATGCACATACACATACATATATACATACATATACACATACATGTACACACCTTTAAGTTCCATTTACTTTTTCCCAAGGGATCATCTGGATTAGATGAGAAAGCACTCCCATCAACGTCACTTGCATACTGTATACTTTCTGAGTTTCCGGCAAGCATCTCTCTCCAGAACTCTGCTTCCACATAGGAAGCTGGTTGGGTTGCTCCACTAGAAAGCCTCCGACAGTGAAACTTATTAGCCAGTTTCTCGAACTCCGGGAAAGTGTATCTCCTGCGTGATTAGCACAAGGATTAGCGTAAACCCACCAGAAAAAAAGTTAAGTTTCTTACTGTGCACTCATGAGAAAGGTAACTTTGTTACAGTCGCTGTCCCAATCAGAAAGGCTCATTGGCTGCACCCGTGTATTGAACTTAAAACCCGGGTTCTCCTTTGTAAGGACTCTTCCCGCAGGAACCAAAGGTACAATAGGCGAAACAATCTTACAAATTCCTACAAAATCAGCAGAATATAAAAAATTTCACAGAAATAATAAATGCCCACCATATTTCGAAGCCACAGGAGCAATGCGGGATATGTAGGCAAGAGGGTCTTCGAACTCCTCGATTGTGGGCGAGAAAACTACGCAGGAAGGAATGTCGGATATCCAGCTCACATCAGTGCCACTGCCTGATTTACTATCCTGCCGCTGGAAATCTTCAAGGGCGGCCCAGTTCCTGTCTGTTATCCGCTCCTTTCTGCTCAAGTATCCCCCATTTTCCTGTATTTTGAGGGCATCGCCCCCACTTCTGGCCATAACTGACTATAAATTCATGGAAATTTTGCCAATGCAAAACAAGAGATCCCCTGATCCAGCAATCCTATGCCCAAAATACAACTTTTAGGCTCCAAATTCATCAGAAAATGTCAGATTTAGACCTACCCGATCGATTGTGCAAGATCAGAAAACCCGGATCGATATGAGAAATCTGAAGACTTAACCGACGGATTCCTTCATTTCCCGCAGCAAGAATAAGTTCAACGACGTGCCGTCAAGAACCAGCCGCAAGCCGCGGGCGGCCGACGCGGTAATGACGGAGGAACAAAGGGCAAAGATTAGGTCACCGCAATGAAACAACGAAAACTACCTTCAAGAGGAGAGGAAAAACCACAGACGACAAATCAATATTGGCGTCTCCAGCGGCGGCAAATAGGGCAACCGCCGTTAGTCACGGTAGTACGGTAGAACTGTTCGACGGTATATCTTCCACCACGTGGACGGTCCCGATTCTTTCTCATGGAATCTTTATCGGGATGGTGGGAACCATAACCGACGGGGCATTAAGGTGCTGACATGTGGCAGGGCCGAACATTTTTACCTAGCGGTAGAAACCGCGTACCAGTCAAAAGCACGACACGTGACTCCTAAGCATGCAGTTACAGGAATATACGGAATATTCGCTGCACTTTTACGGTGAAACGTTAGGTGATAAATATGAGAATAATGTAGGTAACGGATTAACCTATAATATCGTACATTATATAATATAATATTATATATATATATACATGTTATAGGTAATCAACCAAGGACTTTAACATATTATTATATAAGGCCTTAACAAAAAGCAACATTCTTTTGCTTTCCTTGTCCATGTTCAGACTGGTACCAGACTACATCCAGACTGCTGGCTTTTCATGGATAAGACTCTTGGTAATCCCCACTATACAGGGTTTGGTAACAGACAGAGACCCTTTAAACATATAATTTAATATAATTATTTATCATTTTAATGATAATTATATTAAATATTTCATAAAGAAGATATAAAAATTAAAGATAATAAAAACTATAGTTTACCTTTGCTTTAGTTTTGTTTGTGACAGCAAACACAACCATGTGGAGTTTGACTCAGGCATACTTGTATCTCAAATCTGTACTTTTTGATTGGGTCCCAAGTATCACGTTACCAATCATGTGCTGTGCTGTGGTATTGAAACTTCCAAGTGTTAAAGGACAGATCATTTGATATTTATTAACTTAAATTATTTAATTTACATGCTTTTTACGGAAGAATAAGAAGAAAATGTAAGAAATCGGAATTCCCACCACGTTGTAGATCGTTTTGTACATCGGACAGATATGTTTCTAATCTAAACATTCTTGTATGATTAAGTTCGGACATATTCTTGGATATGCTACCTGTCGGAGGACACATGGTATAGACAAAGTATGCCACTTGAATGTACATGGTTGGACATAGTACATAAAATAATATACATGAGTCTCAACTTGTATATATCATAAGTGTGTGTATAGTTTAAGTAAACACTAAGTAATTATTATTAACTCTATTAAAAGCCAGTATATTTACATACATACATATATTCTAGTGCTCCGTATAACATAACTTGACTCTCTCTCTCTCTCTCTCTCTCTCTCTCTCTCTCTCTCTCTATATTATATATATATATATATAATTACCATCTCAGTATTAAAGGTTTAAGATAAACTCATAGCTGTACGGATGGTTTTTCCTTCTAGCCACTTAAGTATGGAACGAAGTGTACGGAGTTCACCACTTACAAGAGTGTGCCATTTCCCGTGTATCTCATCCTCAATCCCATGCACATCTCCAGCCTTAAGTAAATATATAACTTCAATATTTTATTTACTAAATAAGTGTGTGTGTGTGTATACACATGAATACATAAGCTTACCAAGTCTGCTTTTACAAATTTCTCAATTTGTGCATCTAGTTGAGAGCATATCTCAAGCATGGCCCAGCATTCATTGTTTTATCCTTACAAACCGGTGAAAGATCTGTAAGAATAAAGTCATTGCAAACACAATATGAAAAGATACATACATATCTACATATATCTACATACTTTTATGTGTGTGTATATATATGTGAGTGTGTGTGTGTGTGTAACACTAACCATTACAATACCTTCTACTGATTGTGCACTCAGTCGAAGCAAAATTCTGAAGATCATTAGGAAGACCGTTATAATCAATTCTAACTCCTGGAAGATTAAATTGTCATAATTAAATATTTATACACATGCACACACACACACACACACAACTATTTAAGACACGTTCTTACTGAATGGTAAATGATTTCCCGATTCCACCGTCTTCCTCTTGCATTACATGGACGTTATTTTGTGAGAAAAAGTTGAGTTTAGCATTGTAAAGTGGATCTTGAGGGGATACCCATCCAAACCTCAGCCTGTTTAGTTATTAAACTCCATTAATTT